>CM076579.1:1613605209-1613882981 GCA_034641835.2 Pinus albicaulis
GAGGATTAGCACACACTCATAGAGTTGCGGCAAATCTGTGAAGACCGTGAATTGGCCCGTAAGAGACCGGGTGACATGACACCGGTTGAGCGAGAGACTTGCCTTACACACGTCAACGTTCATCTAGAGAAGCTGTTGGCGAAGGCCAATAGGGAAAAATACATGCTCAGACACATGAAGAATCACTATTGGGTCTGCACGCATGTTTGCAGAGAAAAAATGAAGATCCTGAAGGTGAGGCTGAGAAAGGCACTGAAACGTCGAAAAAGGCCAAATTCACTCCGAATCTTGGCCGAAGCTTCCTTGGATGAGCATGAGTCATGATGGGAGACCTTCACCCCAAATTTCAGCAAATTTGGAGAAGATTTTGTCATTTTTGAAAATTTTGGTTGCAAAACAGGTTTTTCCGCCCGACGCGTCGCGCCACCCGACGCGCGCTTATGATTGGGACATCTTCTGGAGGAAAGATTTGCATTTTTGGGTTTTTTATGATATATTATGTATGTTCAGGAATGGCCGAAGCATTTCATCAAATTCTGGGCTGCCTAAAGGGCCAAAAACACTCCAAAAATGGCCTTTCTGCCACTTTTTGCACCAGCAGGAACCAGTCTTGGGAGATTGCAGTTTTGGAGGGGAAAATGACATCCAAATTGAAACATTCCACTTGGGTTGGATAGCAGACATCCAGGGCTTTCCAACGAGCTATCATGAGCTCAATTTGGACTTTGGGAAGTGCCTCAAAATCACTTCCAAAGTGGCGTGACACATAGAGAATTTGAGCGCGGCGCATAGAGAAATTCAGCGTCATTATCACTCTTCAGCTCAGAAATTTGCCTAGTTTTGACTAGTTTTTCTTTTTCTTGTAATGATTGATCTACCATGATGTAATTTGGTAACCATGTAATTTTGGCATGTTTTTAATTGTTCTAGAGGATTCATTCACTAAAAAGTGAAAATTGAGTGAATGGATCAGTTTCCTAGCATATAGAGGCAAGTTGTTTGGCTGCCTAGATTTTAGCTCCATGTTTAGAATTGGTTGAAACAGCTCCTAGAAGGATGAGATCGACCCCTAGAGGCATGGGATGGGGTTAGGATGGTCTATATATTGTATTTTTTGAGACCTTATCAGGGTTGGATACTTGGGAAAAATTTGGCACCTCATTGTACATCAATTTTCAGTTTTTGGCAAAGGAAAGACTAGATTTTTTGCAGCACTTGTTGGGATCCTTGTGGCTTCTAAGTTTTGAATATGTTATTCTTATGTTATATTAAGTTTCATTAATGTTATATGTATGCCATTTCCATTCTCTATGCTTATGAATTAAACAAATGAGTAATTAAGGTAGAATTCATTGATTTGTTGGTGCTCTGCCTTAAGCTTTTGTTTAGTTTTTTATGTTCTTCGTCAGTTTGAAGAGGATCCTTGCACTCTCTTGCCCTCTTCATCTCCTCAGCAATATTTTCAATCCATTCATTGAATCTAAGACATCAAAGTCATTGCCTACCCTGCCCCAACTTGAACTCTGCAAGAATTTGGCCTCATCCCCAAGCCCAAAATTGTTTCCCCCTTTTTCCAACAAAAACCCCTAAAAATCAAAATAAAACCCTCCTATTTGTTTATCTAGCCTAAGATCAGTTTTTTTTTTAGTCATCTCAAGCCCCTTTGAATATTTTCATTGAGATTGACCCGGAGAGAGCCCTCTCCTGTCCTCGTAGGGCTAGCTACGAGGCTGAGCGTGGTTTGGTGTTGACCTTCTTCTGCCTTATTTCAGCCTAAGGTGGATTTTGGAACTAACATAGTGGCGACCATACTGGGGAAGAAAATGGTTTTCTTGTTGATGTTATTTGTTTCATAAGTTACAGACGGAGTCTGAAGTCACGCTAGGTAGCTTTCGAAACGCTTTTTCCTTGCATTAGCGGAAGTAGATAAACGCTGCTTCAGTCGATCTCTGGTTTAGCTTGTGAACGTGACATTTTTATTGTGAAATTACCCAAGTATATTACATCATTCTGGACTTTTGGGTGATTGAGTCTGGAATTTGATAGGCTGAATAGATCGGTTTTGTCCTTTGATTTTTGAATAGATCAACACGCTGGCTTCCAGAAGACATACTAGATCAAATCCTGATCCTGATCCGCCTCCAGTGTATGAGAATCCCAATCTGATTTCAAGAATCCTCCGTCGTGAAAGTCCCGTGATCCCTTTGTTGAAATCTCAGTCATGCCCGACTGTATTTGAGTTCCTTGAAGATATTGAGTTTGATGATCAGTTCGAGTTGTCGTTGTTTGAAACCAAATCCGAAAGTGCTACTGGTTCTACCGTCATAAATCCCAGGTTCATTAAATATCTTGAGGTTGAACAAGCTAATAGATCTATTGATAATTACATTCTGAACCTTCAAAACTCTATTGCGGCAACGAATATTCCTGAGTTTATTGAATCTGCTTCTGAAACTCTTGGTCCATCAGCAGTTACTTCTGATTCACAAGTTCACACTGAGCCTTCTTTTATTCCTACCATTCCCATGCAACCACTGATATCTGATTAGCAATCGGCAGTAGTTCCTCCTCCATCTCCACCACATACACCTCGAACACCTACTGCTCCTATTCCACCCGTTTCTCCAAGACAGATCATAAATCCACCAAGAGCCATGGCTGCTAGATTCGCACCTCTTGTCTTGCTAGCAAACTTGGATCCTATGCCCGCTGATTATCAGAGTAAAATTCTGTTGTTTGATGGAACGCCTCAAAGTGTGCCCGCTCAGCAGCATATTGATAGAATGACATACTTTTTGGACCTGCATGAAATTGATGAAGAGAATGTCTCCATGAGATTATTTGTCCAAACTTTTGGAGGTGAGGTACGTAAATGGTTCAGAGCTTTACAGCCCAGAAGTATTAATACATTGGAAGAGCTTCAGAGACAGTTTCTAGATCGGTGGGAAATGAAGAAAGATCCGCTTCAAATCACTTCTGAGTATACTAAGATCAAGTGCAATCCTGGTGAGTCCGTCCAAGACTATATTATCAGATTTAATGCGGTTTATAATGCAATTCCTGATGACTTGAGGCCTTCTAAGAAATCAGCTTTGTTAAAATTCCCAGATGGTTTTGATCCGGAGATGGCCTATTCATTACGAGATAGAGATCCGCCTACTTTAGAAGACATGCAAAAGATTTCCGTGAGTGTTGAGGCAAACTTGAATGATACGAGAGCTAGGCTGAAAGCAGAGAAGAAAGTTGTGATAAAGGAAGAAGCTTCTACATCTACAGATCAGATACTTCGTAAAGTGGAAAATATTTTCGAAAGGTTCACTCTTGATAAGCCCGAACCGCAGATTCGAAATCCAAACTTCCGTGGTCAGCAGCAGCCCCAATTCAGGATCAAGAAACGAGAACAGCGAGCACAAGAACCAGCAGTCCAGCAGCAAGTAAAGACACCTCTTCAGCAGAATTTTGTTGGTCAGGATTCAGATGATGAAGATGATGTAGTGGGGGAGGAAAATCATTTCTTTACTCCTGATGATTTTCCCATTTATATCACTGAAGATGATGAGTATGCAGAAAGTTCAGCGGTACAAAGAGATGAGGATTTTATTTTAGCTAATGATGCGGCTCTTGAGGAAGAGTCGGATGAGTATCAGAGAGGATATATGAATGCATTTTCAGCTCAGCAGAAGCAATACTCTCTTAGAAATAGAGATGTACCAGTCAATCCAATTCAGAAGAGAAAGGAAGTTTCAGCGCCTAAAAACGATTCACCTGTTGCACAAAAGAAAGCAAAAGAGATGGTTGATCCCGCTGCCACTAAGTCGTCATCAACAGAAAAATCAAATCAGCCGATTACATCGAGAGAGAAGGTTGAAAAGAAAGAGGTTCCAGCCAAAGAGATCGAAAATAATTCAGCTTTTAGTTTGGAGAATGAGATTTCAAAATTAAAGGTATCTATTCCCTTGACTAAACTAATGAGGAAAAGCAGTTATAAAGGTCAAGTTTCTAGAATTTTGAATTTCGATCCTATGTCTGACATGGTGAATATTGAAGATGATCAACCGGAACTGATATTTGGACCAGCTTTAGATGGTGAGTCTCCGTACAGCGAAGTACCTCCATTTTATATCAGTCTTCGATTGCATGAGTTTGTGTTGCATAATGCCATGTTCGATTTCGGTGCTTCCCATAACCTTATGCCGAAAGAAATCATGGAGAAGTTGGGTTTAGACATTACCAGGAAGTACCACGATCTTTATTCATTTGATTCTAGCAGAGTGAGATGTATTGGGCTCATTAAAGACTTGGTTGTAAGTTTGGATCAGATTCCTACAAAGAATGTTTTGATGGACGTTGTTGTAGCAGACATTCCTCCCAGATTTGGTATGTTGCTTTCCAGATCTCGGGGAGAAAAATTGAAAGGGACATTACAGTTAGATTTCTCCTATGCGATGATTCTCGTGTTTGGTCAAATGAGAAAGTTGTATCGGGAACAAAAAATGAAGTATATGATTACCACTAAGGAGAAACCAGTTAATCATCCGCTTAATTATGTACATACAGATCTAGAGTCTTTTGTTTTGTTTGCCAATAGTTTTAACGATGTAGATATTCAGTTAGTTCAAGCAGAAGATATTCCAGAGATTACCGAGAATTTCAGAGAATTTTTGCAGAAGGAAAGGTAGCTACCGGAAATCACAGTTGAGCAATCAGCTAAAGATAGTGGACAGCAAGCAGAAAAAACAGAGCTAGCACAATTTCAGCACTTAGAGGATGATGAAGAAGGTCTATGGACCATGGATTTCGATGGTGCAGTGGGCAATGATGGTGCTGGGATTGGTATTTCGGTACGCAGTCCTTTTTCCGCTCCTAACAAGGTACCGAGAAATGTACAGGTATGTTCTTACAAGTTGGAATTTGATTGTTCAAACAATGAGGCTGAGTATGAAGCTCTGATTGCTGGCCTAAAGATTCTTAGAAAGCTGAATGCTAAAATAATTGCAGTCTATGGTGACTCCGAACTGGTGATTAAGCAGGTAAAGGGTGAAAATCAAACGAAACATCCCTGGATGCGGGCTTACTGGAACGTTGTCCTTGATATTTTGAAGCAGTTTTCAGATTATACCTTGACTTGTATTCCTCGCATTCAAAATGGAATTGCAGATGCGCTTGCTAAGGCAGCAAGTAACTTGAAGATCCCAATGAATTCAAGTAATAAATTCGAGATACATGTGAAGCACCGTCCTACCGTCCCGGATAATCAAAGATGTTGGCAAGTTTTCCAAGATGATGATGAGATTAATGATTTTCTGCAAAGTAAAGGTAAGTTCAATGGTACCTCAATCGATATGGAATATGATGATGGTGATGAGGTTCAAGTTAATCAAATGGAAGTGTTACAGCTGAAAGATAACATTATTCCTAAAGGTTTGATACCTTTAGAAGAGCTCTTCGATCAGGATGATGTGGCCAAGAAACCAACTTTATGACCGACTGAAAAAGGAGTAGAGGATGTAAATATTGGGACAGCTGAAAACCCCAAAATGGTAAATTTATCCAAGTCATTGTCACCGGAGGTAAGAGCTAAATATGTGAGTTTGTTGTCTTTATTTGCTGATGCTTTCGCTTGGGATTACTCGGATTTAAAGACGTATGACACCAATATAATCCAGCATACTATCCCTATTAAGCCTAATCAGAAGCCTTTCAGACAAAAGTTAAGAAGAATCAATCCGAAATTGCTGCCATCGATTGAGAAGGAGGTAAACAGATTGTACAAAGCAGGAATCATTGTTCCTATCATATTTTCTGATTGGATTTCCAATCTAGTGCCAGTGCGGAAAAATACAGGTGAGATTAGATTGTGTATTGATTTCCGAAATCTGAACAAGGTGTCATTGAAGGACAATTATCCATTGCCTAAGATGGATCATATATTGCAGCGAGTAGTGGGTGCATCTCGGATGTCACTACTTGACGGTTATTCTGGATATAACCAAATTTTGGTTCATGAGGACGACCGTGACAAAACATCCTTCACCACTCCGTGGGGGACATTCCACTATGCCAAGATGCCATTTGGTTTGAAGAATGCTGGCGCAACTTTCCAGCGGGCAATGGACGTGGCTTTTGCGAATGAAAAAGATGTTTTCCTTGTTATATACCTTGATGATTTGACGGTTTTTTCAAATTCAGATGAAGAGCATATGTATCACTTGAAAGTTGTTTTTCAGAGGTGCAGAAAATATGGTGTCTCGCTTAATCCTAAAAAGAGCTTGTTCACCATGGATGAAGGTAAATTACTTGGTCACATTATTTCTAAAGATGGCATTCGTATTGATCCAGCACGTGTTGAAGCAATACAGCAAATTGACCCTCCTAGGAACAAGAAAGAGATTCAGTCTTTTAATGGTAAGATGAACTTTTTGTGCCGTTTTGTCCCTAACCTTGCTGAGCATTTGAGAGAAATAAAAAATATGTTGAAAAAGGACAGCCAAGTGAAGTGGACTGAAGGTGTGGTAAAGTCCTTTAATTTGGTGAAGTTGGCACTATCTTCAGCTCTGGTGTTAATCAGCCCGGATTACACCCAAGATTTCATTTTGCTTTCCTTTGCTTCAGAACATACCATGGCAGCTGTGTTAATGCAGAAAAGAGATGGACATGAGAAGCCCATAGCGTTTTTCAATCGAACTATTAGAGACACAGCCCTGAAATACAACATCATTGAGAAACAAGCTCTGGCACTGGTAAAAGCATTGAAGGATTTCCGGGTATACATTTTGCATTCCCATATTTTAGCTTATGTTCCTAACGCTGCCGTGAAAGATGTTTTAGTACAGAATGATTCAGAAGGAAGACGTGGTAAGTGGATCGCAACTTTGCTGGAATATGATGTGGAAATAAGGCCCACGAAGCTTATTAAGGGACAGGGGCTGGCGAAGCTTATGGCTGAATCAAATTTGCACGCATTAGACATAAATCTGATTGCTGCTATGTCTAATGAAGATGAGGAGAATTCGCCACTTCAGGTATCAGAAATGTTTGTTGCTTCCCCATGGTATTCAGATATCGTCTATGTTCTTCAAAATTTGTCATCACCGCCCGGCATGACTAGAAACAAAGGTAGGACTTTGAAACTGAAGGCTGCAAAATTTTGTATTTTGAATTCTGCACTTTATTGGAAGGATCCAGGTGGTGTGTTATTGAATTTTTTGGTGGAAGAAGAAGCGAAGAAGGTAATGGAGGATTTTCACAAAGGCAACTGCGGGGGTCATCATTTTTGGAAGACAACTGCCAATAAGATTTTGAGAGCTGGGTACTACTGGCCGACATTGTTTGCTGATTTCTATAAAATAGTCAAAGGTTGCCATGAGTGCCAGATTTTCGAAGGAAGACAGAAATTACAGCCATTGCCACTCAAGCCTATTGAGGTAAGCGCCCCTTTCCAGCAATGGGGTTTGGATTTCAATGGGGAAATCCATCCTCCTTCCTCAGGACAGCATACATGGATTCTAACGGCCATCGATTACTTTACGAAATGGATCGAAGAAATTCCTACAAGATAAGCCACCGATTCGGTAATTATTTCTTTCCTCGAGAACAACATTTTGTCCCGTTTTGGTTGCCCGAGTAAATTGATCACAGATAATGCAGCGGCTTTTAAATCAAGAAAGATGATTGAGTTTTGTGCTAAATATAAAATTATTTTGGGACATTCGACTTCCTATCATCTGTAAGGCAATGGTTTGGCAAAGTCTTCCAATAAGTCTATATTCAATATCATCAAAAATTTGTTGGACATCAATAAGAAGAGTTGTCATAAGAAGCTGGTAAATGCGCTATGGGCTGATCGGGTAAGTCAAAAGAAGTCAATTGGTATGTCTCCCTTCGAGTTGGTTTATGGAGTAGATACAGTCTTTCCTACTTCACTTGCTGTTCCGGTAGTCAAGCTTCTTCAGGAAGCTGGTAGTGAAGAAAGCCATATGCAGAGAAGGATATATCAAATGATTCATTTGCAGCAAATGAGAGAAGAGGTCTTCCAGAACACATTTAAGTTGCAGGAGAGAATCAAAAAGATCTATGACAGGAAAGCGAAGGTGGATAAATTCCAGTTGGAGGAAGTGGTATTGAAGTGGGATGCTAGGAATGAGGACAAGGGAAAACACGGTAAGTTTGAAAACATCTGGAAAGGCCCATTCAAGATTGAAGCATATCAAGGTCAGAACGCCTTTCTTTTGAAGGAGATGAACGGTGAAGACTTTCCAGGAGGGCCGATCAATGGTCGGCTGCTCAAGAGGTACCATTTTTAAGATGTTTTCTGCTGATCATGTTGTCATTGTACATATCATGTATTTCAATTTCATTGCAGGTGTGCACTGTAGTCTTTTCTTCAGTCTAGGGCCCGAAGTGAAGGCTATAATTCTGAAGAAGGATTTCAGTTTTCATTATAGTCGGTTTGTTTCAGTCATTTATGTTTTAGGAGTTGAGTCAGTTTAAGTCAAAGTTTCAGTCAAATAAATTCAGTCAACAGTCTTGAGTTGTTTTGTCAAAATAATGGACTCCATAGCCCAATGGACGAAGGCACTGGTCTGCTCTCCCAAAGATCTGCCGTTCTTGGCACCTCCAAGGAGCTACCATCCCCATTAGAGCCAATGTTAGAGTCGGTCTTTACAGCCCTCCGTCAGAGATCATTTCTCTTATTGCATTTCATTGTTTAGGTGTCTCATTCCGCTCATTCATCTGCATTCTGTTAGGGGCATGCCATTGACTGACGGAAGGGTTTGGTTCTCTCATGTTCCCTCATGCTTGTACCTGCTGGGTTAGTCAAAATTCCTCAAAATTCATTCAAGTTCAGTTCATGTCATTTACAGTCATAAATGGTTATTTTGGTCAAAAAGAGTATTTTAGTTTCTGAGTCTAGGGTTTAGTCTTCTGACATGTTAAACAATGCCCGCAGGCCATGAGGAGGGTTTCCATAAGTTTTCAGTTCAAAATTTTTATTATCAAACATGCTCGAGGACATTTCTTGTTCAAAACTCTGTTTTGAATAAGACATTGTTGAATTTATTTTTGTAATAAATATGTATTTTTCCACCATGAAGTTCTTCATCATGCAAACTCTGGTTCTCCTTTGCCAAGGATCAATGCCAACATCCCTGCAAAAAATCAACCAATTTCATCATTCGAAGCTCAGAAAGTCATGAGGAAACAAAAAGACGGAAGTTGTATTAAATGAAAATGTGCCAAAGTCAGAAACATTTCAAAAAGGGTTTCGAAGAAGAAAAAATTAAAACCATGTCTATAAGATATTTCTCAAAAGCCATTCATTCATTTGCATCAAAGAGTATTGAGAAAATCCAAGAGAAAGTTGAGTTTGAGGTTTGGAAGGCGAAACTGCGTTTTAGAAGGGCAGATTGTGTGACTGAGTTCAGCGCGGCGCATTGGGCATAGGCGCGGCGCACCCACACGACGCGGTGCATAGAGCCGAAAAACTCAGTGTTATTTTCTTCTGGCGCGGCGCACCCACTGAGTGCGGCGCATTGGGCTTGCGCGCGGCGCACATAACCCCAAAGGCCGAAACTCGTCTTGCTTCATCAAAAACTCAGTTTGATTTAGTTCTTTTGTTACCAAGTAAGTGTGCGCGCTTGATATTTGAGTTTAATTCCTGTTGGGTGTTGTTTGAAGGTGAAATTCAAGTGTTTAAATGGTGCAAGGATAAACCCTATACCCGCATTGCAATCTGCTCCCAAAGGTTTGAAAAGAGGTGGTTAAAACTTGAAACCTCGGTGTTTAAACTCTCATTCCATTGACATTTGTGCTCTTGCTATGGTTATCATTTTTGTCACTACTATCACTGTCATACTATAATACCTGCCATA
This sequence comes from Pinus albicaulis, assembly GCA_034641835.2. Taxonomy (NCBI): domain Eukaryota; kingdom Viridiplantae; phylum Streptophyta; class Pinopsida; order Pinales; family Pinaceae; genus Pinus; species Pinus albicaulis. The sequence continues at coordinate 1,613,615,082 of CM076579.1, forward strand.
CTCCTATTTCCTGCTGTCCCATGTTCCATATTCTCTTTTATTCCCATGTCATTGAATCCCCAAACCCTATTGCTTGCCACCACTTCATAGCATTGATAAAATCTTGATTACCAAAGATTCAAGGACTATTTCAATATCCTTGATTTCACTTTAACCCAAGTATATCTTGTCATTGCATTTATACCTATCCCTAAAAACTATAAGTCGCATCACCATCCCACTCCCATATCCTTTGCAAATATTCCTAATTCCCAAATCCCTAATCCCCATACAGTTAAATGACTATTTTCACAAGTTAAGTTTCATTTGACAGTCCTTTAGCCCACTGTTTATACTCCCACAGTCCCTCATTTCATTCTTGATACATTTGGCATATTTGGTATTGAAAGGCAAGCACCAATTCATCATTTTTAAACATAAAACAAAATTTTGTTTTCACCATATATTTATCATCATAGACTTGTCAAACACCTTGTTTTCAGCACCATGTCAGAGACAGATTCACCATATGAGCAGGGATATGAGCAAGACAGTGATTCATCTACCGAGCTTAATGTGCCGAGGAGATCTCATAAAAGTGGCAGGCGTGTCAGGGAGGAGCCCACTTCTTTTACCCAATTGCAGGCCTGTCCGCTTGCAATGACATGTTTTCAGCAACATTCATGTTATCGGTATTGCGAGATGATATCTCAGATTCAGCACCATCAGGAGTTAGTTCGCTTATTTGTCCTACATTTGCTGGATGGTCATGTAAATCTCGCTGGAGTGAACTTCACTTTGACACCAGGGACCACTTCTGATGTGACTGGGATACTGAACATTGGTGAGGAGTGGAATAAGAGACGGCAGCTGGATAGAGCATATTATGAGCCTTACATCAGACCTGGATATTTGAGGGAGTTGAGCAGGGTATTTCCATTTCCATTTCTAAAGGAGTCCTATGCGCCATTAATGAAACTCATCATTAGATACTTCAGCTGTGAGGGTAGATTCTCACGCCTTTATGCATACCATATCAGACTTTTGATGCATTTCACGAGAGTGTGAATGATGAATATTCCATACTTCATGTGTCGAAACATAGAGCGGATGAATACCCTAGTGCAGAAGAAGTCTCCAGAGCAGCAACATAACAGCATCTATCATTATGCTCTCATTAAATCATTCTGGTACATCAGCTTGGTTTGTAGGGCATCACATGGGATGAGTTCATTTCCCGTGACTTCTTTACAGCCCCCGAGCCTCCTCCCGAGATTGTTCATGATGATGCAGAGCCTTCACATTAGTTTGAGGTTCCTGAGACTGAGCCTATCAGTGATCCAGTGTGTGTGACATATCAGAGAGGCCACAGAGCCTTATTTGCAGCAGCACGACGAGTACTATCTCCACCAGGGGTGGAAGAGGTCTCGTTATATTCATCAGCAGCGCGAGTACTATCTCCACATGGCGTGGAAGGGGTCTTGCCTTCTACATCAGCACAGGTACAAGACAGAGGAAAGAAGCCTATGCACGATGAGGGCCCCTCGCGAGGCCAAGGTACTGATTTTATTTTGATCGATGTTGATGCGAGCTCTCCAAGCGCAACGCTGAAAGAAATCATCCAGGAACAAAAGGCTGAGATTGATACTTTGACCGTGAATTTTCAAAGAGCTCAGTGGGTTATACATTATTTGGAGCAGCGGAATAAACAACTAGAGGATCAGCACACACTCATAGAGTTGCGGTAAATCCGTGAAGACCGAGAATTGGCACGGAAGAGACCAGGTGACATGACACCATTTGAGCGAGAGAATTGCCTTACGCACGTCAAAATTCATCTGGAGAAGCTCTTGGTGAAGGCCAATAGGGACAAAGACATGCTCAGACACATGAAGACTCACTATTGGGCCTGCACACACGTTTGCAGAGAAAAAATGAAGATCCTGAAGGCAAGGTTGAGAAAGGCACTGAAACGTCGAAAGAGGCCGAATCCACTCCAAATCTTGGCTGAAGCTTCCTTGGCTGAGCATGAGACATGATGAGAGACCTTCACTCCAAATTTCAGCAAATTTTGAGAATATTTTGTCATTTTGAAAATTTTGGTTGCAAAACAGGTTTTTCCGCCCGACGCGTCGCGCCACCCGACGCGCGCGTATGATTGGAACATCTTCTGGAGGAAAAATTTGCATTTTTGGGTTTTTCATGATATATTATGTATTTTCAGGAATGGCCAAAGCATTTCATCAAATTCTGGGCTGTCTAAAGGGCCAAAAACACTCCAAAAATGGCCTTTCTGCCACTTTTTGCACCAGCAGGAACCAGTCTTGGGATATTGCAGTTTTGGAGGGGTAAATGACATCCAAATTGACAAATTCCACTTGGGTTGGATAGAAGACATCGAGGGCTTTCCAACGAGCTATCATTAGCTCAATTTGGACTTCGGGAAGTGCCCCGAAATCACCTCCCAAGTGGCGCGATGCATAGGGAATTTGGGCGCGGCGCATAGAGGAATTTTGCCCAAATTTCACTCTTCAACTCAGAAATTTGCCCAGTTTTGACTGGTTTTACTTTTTCATGTGATGATTGACCTACCATGATGTAATTTGATGATTATGATGTAAATTTGGCATGTTTTTACTTTTTCTAGAGGATTCATTCGCTTAAAAGTGAAAATTGAGTGAATGGATCAGTTTCCTAGCATATAGAGGCAAGTTGTTTGGCTGCCTAGATTTTAGCTCCATGTTTAGAATTGGTTGAAACAACTCCTAGAAGGATGAGCTAGACCCCTAGAGGCATGGGATGGGGTTAGGATGGTCTATATATTGTATTTTCTGAGACCTTATCAGGGTTGGATACTTGGGAAAATTTTGGCACCTCATTGTACATCCATTTTCAGTTTTTGGCCAAGGAAAGACTAGAGTTTTTGCAGCACTTGTTGGGATCCTTATGGCTTCTAAGTTTTGATGATTTTATTCTTATGTTATATTAAGTTTCATTAATTTTATATGTATTCCATTTCCCTTCTCTATGCTTCTGAATTAAACAAATGAGTAATTAAGGTAGAATTCATTGATTTTCCGGTGCTCTGCCTTAAGATTTTGTTTAGTTTTTTATGTTCTTCGTCAGTTTGAAGAGGATCCTTGCACTCTCTTGCCCTCTTCAGCTCCTCAACAGTCTTTTCAATCCATTCATTGAATCTAAGACATCAAAGTCATTGCCTACCCTGCCCCAACTTGAACTCTGCAAGAATTTGGCCTCATCCCCAAGCCCAAAATTGTTTTTCCCTTTTTCCAACAAAAAACCCTAAAAATCAACATCAAACCCTCCTATTTGTTTATCTAGCCTAAGATCAGTTGTTATTTTAGTCATCTCAAGCCCCTTTGAATATTTTCATTGAGATTGACCCGGAGAGAGCCCTCTCCTGTCCTCGTAGGGCTAGCTACGAGGCTGAGCGTGGTTTGGTGTTGTCCTTCTTCTGCCTTATTTCAGCCTAAGGTGGATTTGGGAACTAACAAAGTTCAATGTAAAGCATGAATGAGTAGTGTGAAGATTTTTGGGAAATGGGGAGATAATTCAAAGAAAACACAAGTCCATTGGGAAATGGGGTCATAAAATGGTTTACTTGCAATTCAAATATCCAAGGCTTTCAAAGGGCTAGTCATCTATATCAGAGGATCTTTTAAGATGATAGTATGAGATGAAACAATAAGGAAATGAATGGGAATGATAAGGAAAACCTTCCAAGGTGACAACTTCGGAGTAAATCTAGGGACAAGGCATGCCTTAAACTCTATGATATAAACTCCTAATGAGGCTAACTCTGAAAAAAGCAATCCAGCAATCCTCCTGACTACTTTCAGACAATAGAAAACATTCAAGTTTGAAACGGAGTGAAGTCTAAGATCAGAGAAATACTTTTAACCTTCTATTCTTTTGACATTCAACTCGAAGGGATCTTATAAAGGCTAACTATTGGAAAAGGAACCTAGTGGACAAGGCTAGCTCTGAATCCCCAGTTTCCCAATTATTTCAGCAGAACCCAAACAAGAAAATCCAAGAAACAAACTCTAAATTCATACATCAGCAAGCATGGGCAAACCAACTTCTATACTGGTTAAATTATATTGAATTACTATCTCAGATACACAATCATCAGAAAACATTAAAGATAAGAAAGTGTAGGAAGCATTAGGGTACTTGCAGCAGTATATCCTAAGCTAAAATTACTGATTCTTAGCAGAGAAAATGAAACATGATGTATAACAGAGGGAAACAATAAAAAAGATAGAACACATCACCACTGATTTAGATCAGGATCCAATGAAAATGCTTGTCATATTAGAAGAGAAAAACCAGTCACATACATCCTTGTCCAATAGCTTAATATCACTCAGAAATCATCTCCCAGCCTATTTACAACTACTACTCGCAGAACTCTACCTCAGTGAAAACAGCTTACAATCAGTCAACAACAACCTTTTCAATGTATTTCTCAGGAGTTATTATATATGAAAAAGTGGTAGTAGTGGAAGATAGGATTTAAATGATGCATTAAAACAGAAGAAGAGGAGTCTATCAAGCCCATTATGTCTTAACATCTCTGTATTAACTTTCAGTACCCTTTGGCTGAATCAGGGGTCTTCGACGGGTTGATAATAACTCCAGGGTATGTTCTTGATGTACTCTCTAACCGTTGGTACTATGTTTGTACTCTGAGACAAGAAAGGATGAATATTTTCCTTTTAGGTTTCCCATACTTCATAACCAATGCACTGACAGCTCTCAAAACTTTCTGTCAGAATAATAATTGTTAGGGACTTGATGGGGAATAGAAAATGCTGTGGCAACTTGTCCTTCTTAGGAAAAAGAACATTTTGTTGATATGAAAGCATTGATATAACTTGTTTAAGTGCTTTAGGCTCCATTAAGTCTTCTCGATCATTTTTATGGTCTTCATCTGTGTCTTCATCCTCTAAACACCAGATTATAAGCATTAAGTATTCAATAATAGGCTTTAATCCTTTTAATCTCTCACTGATACACTTCGCCGCTTCTGCTGACCTGTTTTTGTGAATATACAGGTTTTAGGAGTGCTGGAGGGTCTGAATCGGGGTTTGTAACCCGATATTCAATGAAAAACAGGCTATCAACCCTCTCTAATGTCTTTCTCTGCTACCTTTGGCTCTGGGAATGTATTTCAGTGCTTCATGTCACCATGACTGTGACTGTCGAGAAATAATGAATTCACGACCCTGTAGTCCCTGCAAAACATGATAAAATCATTATAAAAACCATGGGGGAGTGGGGGAGGATTGCTCTGAAGGGTCCATGGAGGATGGAGGAGCAATGAAGGAAATCGTGGATGTAGCAAAAAATTGGCTGAAAACCATGGCGGAATGTGAAAAAACAGGCCTGATGAAGGTCGAGGGTGTTGTGGGTTTTGGACCGTCTGATTAGATTAATCAGCGGTGACCTACGGTGGAAATCTGTCGACAAAACTGTTTGGAGGATTAGATTAATGGGGGATGATATTAATCCAGGGCCGTTGGATTGAAATGATCGACGACGGATATCGGTGGAAGGAGTCTTTTGAGCGATCAGATGGAAAACAAATGGACGTGGTCGTGATGAACTGTGAGCCATTCGATATGAACGAATCGACGACTATGATTAAAAGGGAGATTACGCTGTGGAGGGCGGTAAGGCAGAAAACCAGAATGGTTTTCACATTACGTTTTGGGTGGTAAGCGGTATTTGCAAAAAGAATGTGATACCATACACCTTCTGATGCGTGTCCTCCTTAATACCGCCTGTTTCGCAAAAGTTTTGGGCATTAAACTCTAGGCGTAAATTTTTTTTGAAACTGAATGTCGGCCGTCAGATCTCTCGGTTTTGATCGGACGATGCGGAAAAACTGCGATACGGAAGCTGCATGGATGAGGGGAGTGGTGGGTCCCGCTTTGATTTTGTCGCGTAGTGGAAATGTTTAGGCCATTTGATGATTGGATGGTCGTGATTTGATATCGAGCGGAAGTTTGAACGGAGGGTAAGGAGGTGAGTGAACGAGGCAGAGAAATGATGGCTCAAAGACCGTTGATCTGTGGAGATCGAAAATTCTTGTTAACTCCAATCATAATGGTTGGGGAATGATAGAAACCAAGGAAAAAGGTGTTTTGCAAAGAAATATGAGGGAGGAGGGCCTGGGCAGAGTGCGCTTGAATCTTGACCATCGGTTCTTGTGGATTCGACGATTGGGATCGAATCGGAGGATCAGAGAGTTGGGAAAAATACTATAGAGCATAACCTTTTTGCGATTGTGATGGCGGGGTGTGGTCCTGTGGAAAGGGCGAGGAGATCGGAGAATTAGAAGGAAAGGCTTATCGCATCGGACTTTCGAAACAAAGCTCATTGCATCGGAATTTCTAAGTAAAAATGTGACAAGAGACAGGAAACCCCAATTGCGATTGCGCGATGGGGGCTAGCTCCATGTTATGGCTCCGGGTCATATGCGGGGAGAAGGAGCTAGGGCTAAGGCCAAAAGGGCTTAAGGCCTTAATGCAAAAATGAATATTTTCAAGGATTTTGAAGGGTTTTTAACAAAACTTGGAGGTTCCGATAGACTAGAAGAGGGATCTTTTAAACCAAATAAGGGAGATATAAGGTCCAAAAGGGATTTTGGGATGATTTAGAAGGCAAGTGGAGGTCTTATAGAGGATTTTTGTGAATGGAATAAGGGTGAAAATGGGGAATTTTGTGGGAATTAAATGGAGGGAATGGAAGCCTTTTTTAAAACAGTTCCTCTCACAAAACAGCAGGATTCTTTAATGGAGACAACAGTGAAGATATTTTCAAACGACAGAAGACACATGAAGACTTCAAGAATGATATATTTTCAAGGGAAATGTTTCTCTTGAAGACATAGAAACACACTTAGCCACCTGTTTGCTATGCCAAAACTTTATAGGTGGCTAACAGAAGCCACCATTTTAGGAATTCTTCTCTGGATTATTTTTTTCCACACATGATTGCAACCATCCATCAATAAGCATTAGAAATAGGTGAGCAGAGGTAGATATTGTAAGACTTCACAATGCTTAATCCCTAAAAGCCTCAGGGATCTTGGCCTATGAATGTCCGACGACAATTCTCTGATATTTTACCCACCAAGTAGGAGGACTTCCAGGCTTACAAGATCTGTAAGTGATGCAGGAAGCCTAGCAATGGGAACCCCTACCAACGCAAGGTATACCAAATATTTATAACACCCCACACTCTCAGGAAATGATCGGATGTGCATCCCATTCAAATTCCAAATCTTAAGGGAGACCGTACTCCTAATCAAATTTCTTGGAATTTCTCTGAGATTTTAATTTCCAACCAAGATTAAAGAGGATATTTCCAGAGCTCGCAACGACTCTGGAAACAATCTCAATTTTTTGTAGTCTAAAAACACCCAAGAGCGCCCTAAACATTCATTTTCATTAAACGTTGTCAAACCCTTACTTGTGAGGAAGTATAAATTTTCTTCCCGCTCAGTGATTTGTATTGCTAAATCATGGAGGGCATCGTGCACCCTAAAATACACCATGAACCCACCCACATCTCTCAATGTCATTTCGATCAAGAAAAAATTTGCTAAAAGGATTATGTAAATTCTCCCCACCTTAAATGGGTCGTATCAAATCTCATCTTGTGCATTCTTTCTTGTAAGTATCCCTTCGCTTATAAATATCCCAATCGATTGTTCGATCTAGATGATCTGGTATTTTAAAAAGGTGTTTATGTATAGAAAGAAAAATTAAAACATAGGGAATCATAACTCCACCTCAAGGGATCATAAAGAGCTTCTCGAATGTCTTGGCCATCGCCATTTAACAACCTCTCCGATTGAAAATTCCCATTCTTTTGGATCAATGATGCATTCCATTGACCTATAAATTTCTTTGATTGGAAGGGGAATCCCTCCAGACCTGGCACACACAACCCCCGTCATTATCTCCTTGGATTATTTCTATTACTCTATGTTAAAAAATGATAAGCAAACAACACCAAACTCTCATCTTCTATCAAATCTTCCATTTTAATTGTGTACCTTTCTTGATTAACCCCCATCTCTAACGGTGCTTTGTGATTCCTTAAACTCAAAATAACTTTGGAGGTTGACCCATCTCTAATAGTGCTTTGTGATTCCTCAAACTTAAAATAAATTTGGAAGTTGAGGGGTCAGTTAGCAAGGTATAGTACCTAATTCTTCCAACAATTTTACACCCTCTCCACATACATGATCTTAAAATAAGGCAAATTTCTTTACCTGTATATTGTGATTCATCCATATTTTTACACCTTTTGGGTTCATATTATGTTCTACGTCATGTAGATTTGTTTGGATTGTTGTTGACAGAGTTATTTCCCAAGAATTTTATATGACAGAAACTTAGAAACGGTAAGCCAAAAAAATAAACCGTCGCTAAAGAAATTTCACACCCTTTCACTGTTGAAGATTGTTTTTAGAAGAAGAGGCTTTCCAGATCCACCCTTTCCAGCTTTGCCAATGCAGGATAAATTTGAATCAATCACTAGTTTCTCGAGTGTTTCAAAAGCTCTCTCTTGTCTAACTATAAGGGGTTCGTGGATGAAGAAAAAACAATTGAAGAAATGCTTGAAGAAGGCTTGGCTTCGATGTGTTCCTCTATTGTCTTCCCAATTTCCTGTTTGAGTTCCTCTAAGAGCTCAGGAATTTATGCCCACCCAACCTAAGGAGAAAACTTTAGATGTTTTTTAATATCGGAAATAAGATGAGTGATATTTTGACTTGATTGATATAAATAACATTATATGTTGGTGCAACTTTACATTGTTGGGCCAGTTATGATGCTTCATGGAGAAGCATACCCAACTTATTAAGCCATATATTGATGGCTAAAGCCTTATTATAACATGGATAAGTGGGAATTCTACTCTTCCTATTCAATGCTATACATTATCATTGGATATGCTTGATGATCAGCTAGATATTCGTTACTAGACTCTTAAGGGAAACCAATTCTATCTTATAGGGAATAGCAATTCCTATCTAGTGAAGCATCTAGTTGATTAAAATTTTTATGGCCACACCAAAAAATCCAAAGACCAAAACAACTTCGGCCATCATGTAATTTTGTATAATACAACACAAGCACTCTTCTTTTTTTAGGAGAAAAAAACACTTTATTTTCATTGATAATAAAAAGGAGAGTACATTCACTGAGTTTTCTCACAGTCATTAGTTCTCATAGGATTTATCTGTGTATTCCTTTTTATATGATTCTACTTTTGTCCTTTACATTTGAGACAAATAGCTATACTATGTACACATATAGATAGTATTGTGTAGAAAATTTTCTTACATCCAGTTCGATAAAACATTAATAGCCATCAAGAAATAGGGAAAATATAGTACCCTATGTAAATTTAATGGATAAAAAATTCATGAGTGTCCTGAACATACACAATGAATAATAACTTACCATAATTTGAGTGAATTCCCCTCTTTGAAAGTAGGTCATAAAATTGGTTTTGTTCTTTGAAGATGTCAGTGAAGGATATGTTCTGAAAATTACTTACTAATATCCTTATGCGCCTCATCCAATTTGAAAGATTTGGGGGGTTGAAGTGTGAATTCTCCCTGACCGACTCTACGATGCTCTTGGCATCATCATGTATGAATATTTTTTCCAATCTTAACCATTTAGCGAAAATAAGGATGCCCCATAGTGCAATGATTTCAGTTTTTTTTTTTTTGTACCCTGTCCTCTCTTCCACCAAAATTGGTAATAACTCTCTAGTTTCATAATGATAACTGCACCACACCCACAAATTCTCTGTTTAATTTCCCCATCAAGAAATCCTATAGGATATATCCCCTTTATTTCCTTGATTATTACCTTTTTATTTTTTTCTATTTTTTTGTTGGGCCCAATCTCTTCAAAAAAGGTGATAGCCTTCAAAACAACCTCCCGAATCACTGGCGTTTTATGTTAAAAAATACATGAATTCTTGTTGCACCAGATAGACGAGATTACATAGAAGGGTAAGGTATGATATTTAATATGATTCGTAATCCATAAATTGAAGCATGAGATGAGTTTTTTTTTGTGTCCCAATTTTCCCTAGTTGTAGAGAGTCTATAACACCAGCCCACACCTCCATGGGAAATGAGAAGCACAACAAAAGGTGATCAATCTCTTCATTATGATTCTTGCACATAGGTAATATTCTAGGGCTATGAAATCCCATGCGTCTCAAAATATCACAAGAGAGCACTCTGTTGTGTATGTGCAACCATCCAAACCAATTGAATTTTAGTGGTAACTCCCATCTCCATGCTGCTTGAAACCAAATTTTATAGTAAAATTCTCTCTCGACCAACGGGAGTATGTTATATAAATCCTTTACTTGTGGTTTTCCATTCTTTAATATGCCCTCCCACTGCAATATGTATTATGTTGGCTCCTTGTAATTTGTAAGATTGGCAAAAACAAGTAGCAGGGAACCACATCAAACCACTTTGGAGTCTAGGACCTAGCATTCCTGGGCTCAAAGAGGGCTCTCTCTGTGTTTATGATTAAATGATTTAGCTTTATGATTATATTCTTCTGATTTTAGGCTAGTTAAGAAGATTGGGGTTGTTTGTTTGGTTGGATAGATAGAGTGTGGGAAGCTTAATCCATTGGGCTATGGAGTCATAAAAGGGTTAAATTGTATATCAAATTTTCAAGGGTTTTCACAAGGAAACCTAACTATATCAAATGGATCTGTTGTGGCAAGATGAATATGAGATGATAGTGAGTTCAGCAAAGCTAAAGAGCAGACAGTATCTGAATTCTTTAGCTATACTTTAACATAAAAGTAGAGCAGATAGTCTCTGAATTCTGCATTCAGGTATTTAGAGGAAAAAAATTTAAGATCACAGTTCAGTAGAGGTAAAGAGAAATTAAGAATTCTTTAACTCAACTTCATAAGAAGGACCTCAAGATAACAGTTTCAGAGAAACTAGAGTGCAGTTAAGAATTATCTAGTTAAGCTTCAAAAAGAAACCTTAAGATAACAACTAGGTGAGACTAAAGAGTAGTTAAAAATTCTTTAGTTAAACTTTGTAGAGGAAAACATTAAGATAACAGTAACAGACAAAATTAAGGTGCTCATGCAACATATCTTAATCTAAAATTTATGTTTCTTCTATCAGGGAGATTGATGTACAATATGGAAAACAAAGGAGAAAAATTAACAAAAGAGGGATAACACCACCATTAACATAGCTCAAGGATCCTATGAAAGTGCTTGTATTACTGATGTCCAGCTCAAAAATAGTTACAGTGCTCCAATGCAATAATCTTTGCAACTCAGAGTCTAAGAAAAATCCAACCTAGCAACCAACACTGATAATGAACGATACATGCAGTATTTAACTACAACTGAGGAGGTTGCCCTAATCTAGGGTGACAGAATTGTATTTATTACAGAGTAAATGAAGTTTTGACATTTGAAACCATGCAAGGACCAAACCAAAAATATCACTGACATACCTACTTGTAATAATAGCTTTCAAATTAATTGTTGAGCTAACTTTAAATATATTTGACTAATTACCTTCAAATTTAACTTTTACAATAACTTCTGAGCTACTGCTAAAATATCTCTGATTGAAACATTAACTGAGGTAACTTATATTAAATCAAAATTAAACTGTAGATGGCCAACATCTGGCTTTGTCTTCCTTCGTTGATTTGTTTCTCTGATTTTTCTTTAAACTCTTATCTGTCTTTATCTGTATTTTCGCTTTACTCCTTTTGTTGTCATTGTAATTGTTAGCCACCTATAATATTTTGTTATACCAAAAGGTGGCTAAATCTGTTTTGAGCCTTCAAGGAACAATTTTTCATTACTAAAATTTGTTGGCTCTCGAAGACTCCTTGTAGGCCTCATGCCTCTGTCCGAAATATTCATCACTTTCCCTATTAATTCTGCTGATTTCCTGTAAAAAACTGCTGAAGAAACCATCATTTTCCCCCTTTCTCCCACTCATAACTAACCTTCATTTACTCCCCCTTTTCTCCATATTATTTCCTCTACTTTTCATAAGTTCTCCCTCCATTCATGAAAAATTCCCCTTTCATAGTTAAAAACTCACTTTTTAACTATTTCGGAACCCCCAAATCCATTTTAATCCTTGAAATTTCTCATAAAAAATCAAGGTTTTATTGCTATGGACCTAAGCCCCTTGGGCTAAGTCCTAAAAACCACTTCCCCACATATGCCCGTCACCCAAGACCAAGAGCTTAAGCATTAGGGGCCAATCGCAATCGAAGGCCGGGCGGGGGACAAATTCCTTTGTAAATATTTTAAAACCCCGATGCGATTAGTTTATATTGTTAAGTCTTGCGACGCGTTCCGCGCCGTCGATCTGTCGCAAGATCTGACGTCCAACGCTCAATCGCACCACTCCCCCCGATCGTAATCGCAACACCCATCGTGCGCCTCCCGATTGCGATGCTCCGATTGAAACCCTCCCGATTGCATAGTGACCGTTGATCTCCCCGCGATCCGACGGCCCTCCGCTGATCGCAATTCCTTCTGCTCCTCCTCCGATTGCGTACCCCGATTAAATCTCCACCATCCATTCCTCCCGCAGATCAACGGTCTGCTCTCAATCGCAAACCCATGCCCGATCGCAATCGCAAGTCGCATTGGCACCGCCCCGATTGAAGCCTTCTGATTTAATCTCAACCGTCCGTTTCCATGCTGATCCGACGGTCCTTATTCCCTCCGATCGCAAGTCCTACCGCCGTTTCAAAGCCCGCCGATTCGTTTTCCGTCGTCGATCTGATCTGCAGATCAATGGCCAGTGCTTAATCGCACTGGAAGTTCAATCGCATCCCCTTTTGTGCCACCCCCGATTGAGACCCTCCGATTAAATCTGGACCGTCCACGTGTCCAGATCGGACGGTCCAAAGCTGCTCCTCCTTATTCTTCTCCCGCTATCCTTTTTGCCTTTCTATGCAGATCTCCACCGTTGGTTGCCTTCATCCGACGGCTACGCTCCTCCCCCGCCATCTGAAGCAGTTTAAACCCATTTCGCAGGATTTCTTAATTGTTTTTATTTTATGCAGGTGTTTTCGATGGTTTTCCATTGTATAACGAAGAAATGTCAAGGGCTGGGAATGACGATTCTCATGCCCTCGTTTCATTACAGAGAAGCCTTTCACGAGGCTCTATTCCATGTTTCGTCAGTACTCTATGAGTATTGATGCCGTAAAGCCCAGTGCGGGTCTGCACATCGACAAGACACTGTTTTTAATCAAACACAGTTAAAGAGTATCAGTTTTGAGAATAAAGCACAGCAGATGAAGATTGAAGACAGTTTTTACGGGGATTACGGCTAAGACAGTTATCAAAAGCCTAATCCCCAAACTAAAACACAGTTTAAATGAAAAAACCTAAAGTGTTTTATCAGACAAAAAGCCTCCACCGCCACATTTGAGGCGAATTGATTCCTCAGCTACCACCAAGCCACCTGGTGCCTCAAACCATTCAACCAAAGGCTGAGTTATTGAAGAAAATCATATATCCGCCTCCAGCCCAGCTAGGGAGTTACTTATGCAAGGAAACCAATGAATAAATATCTGCAGAGTTACTCCAAAACGCAGCATATGAGCCTCAAAGTCAAATGAAACTCACTTCGAGTTCTAAATCATAAATGTAAAAGTTAATGCAGCACTTCCACCTGTAATTTCTCCAATCGATGCCTCTCAAAGGGACGAGAAGTCTTCACTCTGCATTAACTGTCTTTGAGATATTTTGTTAAAATCTCACCTCCTCATCTTCCTATAAATACTTCTACAGAAGAAGAAAAGAGTGTTGGTTGCAGAACTTTGAAATACACTTGAGCTTGAGACTTCTATTTGTACATAGTATTCACTGGCCCTTGAAGCTCTGTTTGTGCTAGAGTAGTTAGGTTGAATAGTGAAGATGATTGCTGAACTGAAACATTGGACTTGAAGTTTGTAGCTGGTTTGACATCAATATAAAGGTTGTTTCATGGGATCCTGATCTATATTGACGGTGATGTTATTCTCATTTGTAACTTGTTTTTTTATTTCTGTTTTCATGTTGTTTCATTTTCCACTGTAAAGAACAGTTTAAACAGGGTTAGGACCTGCTGTATATCAGTAACCTTCTCTGGCTGAGAAATCTTTATTCGAATGTTTTTCTTCCAATCTGTGTTATTTAGGAATGACTTAATTCAGTTTTAGGTATGAGAATGCTGGTGTTCCCTCATTTTATCGTCCTAGCTGAATATTATTTCTGAATGTTACTTTCAGTATGTGTTATGTGATGATGAACTGAAGGAAGATATGGTTAGCCCTGGTCCCAGACTTGTCTGCATAACTAACAGATTGTTTTCCCTTGGAATGTGTTAAAAGCTGGCTAGTTTAGAAGCACTTACTAGATCTTAGACCATTCCGTGTTATCTTTGTGTTTCCCATTGTTTTGTATGTTTTCTATTGGAAGTGTGTAAAAGGCTGGTTGGTTTAAAAGAACTTACCAGATCCTAGTCTGCTTTCGTGTCCTCCTTAAGTGTTTGCCAAAGGCTGACTGGTTTAAAAGTACTTATCAGGTCCTAGGCTGCTCTTCGTTCTGCATCTGTTTAATTCCCCTTCTTAGTGTATCACTCCATTCCATAAATCAAAATTTAAAGAAATCCTTAGACATAGATGACTTGCCCCTTGGATCACACTTGATGTTGTTGTTCAATTAAAGCCCAGATATGACTCCATAGCCCAATGGACTAAAAACCAGCGTTATATCTATTTGTCTGCCAAATCTGTTCTATTTGCTTGCAACTTCTCACTTTTGAAACTTTTGCAAAAGGACTTTCCCCTCAAGTAACATTTCATGCTCAACCATCCAAAACAAAACAAAACCCGTGGCCTTCATAACTAGCCTAATATCATTACCCTAAACTTCAAAGACAATATCCATATTTGTACATATTGGAGAGATCCCTCTCCGGATTCAGGAGGGCTAGATCCTAGAATCCCAAAGTTGGTTGAAATGATGTTAACTCTGTGATTGGACTCTCCCAATATTGCTAATAAATTATAGAGACCTAACAGTAATTTATTTCTTTATCTTACTATTTGATCTTCTTTCTTATCTTTTTGCACCTTTACCTCTTGACAGTTATGTTTACCTTCTTTACCTTTCACTGTCTTTTCCTTAATTCTGTTTTCTCACTTTTTTCTTTCATCCGTTCTTTAACTGTTTTTATCTTTAACCTTCTTCAACTCTGACTAACCCTTTTTCTGCTTTTGTTCTTTATTCTGTGCATAACCCTCTGGTGAATAAGGCTTCCAAATTGGGATCCAGGGAGCCTAGATTTAAAAATTTCCTTGGGATTAGAAACTCAATTTTATTATTTCCTTTCCTGATATGTATATTACCTGCAAAGTTAAAAACAATTATTAATTTAAAACACAGGGCCTCTGTAGGGAAGCGATATGGCTTGAAGGCAGTAGGGAAATCTGTGGATAGAGTCTGGAAAGAGGAGGTTTTTCAATATCTGCATCCAGAAATGGCTTCCAGGTCCTTGAGGAACGACGCAGGGGTTGTCATGGTGGCTTGGGGGCTTATCGGAATAGCACAGAGCTCATAGAATTTTTTGAATGGTCAGTGGTTTTTCCTTATGGCGCGAAGGTAGTTTTTTGGTTTATCGCACGGTGTCGGGATGGTTTGGCGGTATTATTGGAGGGTATGCGATGAAACGAGGTGGCGACGCATGGGGGAAGGGAGGGTTGCAAAACCGCCCATTTCTCAACCCCCTAAAGGTTTTAAACGATGGGAAATTTGAGGTGTGAAACGGGTTGGGAACCGTCAGATCGAACGGTGGTCGGGTGAGATCCGATTACAGGTAATTTTGATAGTTGGGGTCGGGTTTTGAAAGGGATGGTGGGATAAATAAATGGGGTTTATAGCAACGCCCCCGAAGCTAAAAAAAAATTTAAAATTGCCTTGTAAAAGTATAGTAATTTCTAGTCAATCTAGGCCGTTCATTAGGAGGATGATCTGACGATAGAAGTTATGTTTAGTTTAGGGTTTTTTGCCCTAGAAGGCAACCCTTCTCTTTGTATGAGGGTATTGTGTTGTGGTTGCGTATTACATGTGTATTCTCTGAGCGAGAAACAAATATGGAGACTATGAGAGAGAACAGAGGCTATTACATCAGATCTGTTGTAGGTTGTGTCTCTTCATTTTGTTAGATAATAGAAAGGAAGGACTGGCTGTTCGGGGTGGACGTAGCCCAAACTGGGTGAACCACGTATATTTGTGTCTCTCTGGTTTTATGTGTTTTGTGTGCTTGTATTTTCTGCATATTTTATGTGTTGCATTGCTATATAATATATAATTTTCTAACAACTGGTATTAGAGCCGAAGGTTTATTTGGCTGATAAACTCGCAGGAAAGAAGGGTTCCTGGTTCGAGTGGGAGCAATGGCGGAAGATGGTAAGTTTAGTGTCGAGAAATTTAACGGCCAAAACTTCTCGCTATGGAAGATGCAGATGGAAGATTATCTGTATCAAAAAGCTCTGTACCTACCATTGAGCAGAAAAACAAGGAAGTCGGCGGCTATGACAGACACAGAATGGAACATTCTTGATAGAAAGGCACTCGAAACAGTACGGTTGTGCCTCACAGCGTCGGTCGCCTTCAATATTTCGAAGGAAATAATAACAGAGGGTTTGATTCAGGCGTTGGTGAAACTATATGAAAAACCCTCGGCCTCAAACAAGGTATTTCTTATGAAACGATTATTTAATATGAAGATGTCAGAAGGTGGATCTGTTGCAGACCATTTAACTGATTCTAATACAGTTACCAGTTAGTTCAGTTTTGTAGGGGTAAATATTTATGATAGAGTTAGAGCTCTGTTATTCTTGTGCTCATTGCCAGAGATTTGGAATGGTTTAGTAATGGCCATTAGTAACTCTGTCTCTGGATCTAGTATTTTAAAGTTTGATGATGTTGTCGGTGCTATCCTTAGCGAGGAAATGCGATGGAAAAGCTCCGGTGAGACATCGGGTAATGCTTTGAGTGCAGAGTCTAGGGGAAGAAGAATGGAAAGAGGAAAGAGCACAGGATATCGCAGTAAATCAAGAAAAGGCAGATCCAAGTCCAGATCAGGGATAGTGTGCTGGAAATGCAGAAAGAAAGGACACCTAAAGAAAGACTGTAGATCTCGGAAGGGAAAAGAAGGAGACGCACAGTAAGAAAACAATCATGAAGAAAATGTGACAGGTGATGTGTTACAAGATGCTTTGATTCTTTCTTTCGAAAATGTTACTGATTCCTGGGTGGTAGATTCAGGGGCCTCATTCCATGCCACACCTGATAAGAAATATTTTCATGACTATGTTCAAGGAGATTTTGGACAAGTCCGTTTGGGTGATGATAAACCCTATAAAATTGTTGGAATGGGTATGTTCTTCTAAAACAAAGAAATGGAAACCACATACGAAGGAGGAAGGCATGTTCCGGCATCTAAAGAAAAATCCGGTTTCAACAGGCGTTTAGGCGGTGAAGGTTGTGTGACAACTTTCATAGATAAAACCTAGAAGGTCACCAAAGGAACCCTTGTAATAGAAAAAGGTGAAAAGGTTGGTACATTGTATTTATGCAATGGTATTTCTAACTCTATTAATGCTTTAACTTCCAAAGGAGCAGATTCAGCATTATGGCATCATAGGCTCGAACACATGAGTGAGAAGGGGATGAAGATTCCTCACTCAAGAAATTTGTTGTCGGGTTTGAAGAATGTTGATTTGGATTTTTGTGAGAATTGCATTTGTGGAAAATAGAAGAGAGTCAAGTTTCTCAGAGTTGGGAAAGAAAAAAAGAGCGAAAAATTAGAGCTTGTGCATACAGATGTATGGGGACCTACTCAGGTATCATCTCTCGGTGGCTCTCATTATTATGTTACTTTTATTGATGATGCAACTAGAAAAACTTGGATTTATTGTATTAAGAATAAATCTGATGTATTTGATACTTTCAAGAAATGGAAATCTTTGGTTGAGATTGAGACAGGAAAGAAGTTGAAGTGTATGAGATTAGACAATGGAGGTGAATGTTACAACAAATAGTTTGATAGGTATTTTTCAGAGCATGGAATTTGCAGAGAGAAGACAGTTCCAAGAACACGACAAGAAAATGGTGTGTTAGAAAGGATGAAGAGAATAATCATGGAGAGTGAAAGGTGCATGAGATTTCATGCAGGATTGCCTTTAAAATTTTGGGCAGATATTGTAGATAATATTAATTATATAATAAACAGTGGGCCTTTAATTTCCTTGGATGGTGGTATTCCAGAGGAGGCATGGACAGGTAAAAAGCTAAACTACTCCTTTTTAAAGCGTTTTGGTTGTGAGGCCTTTGTCCATATTAATAAAGAGAATAGAACAAAGTTTATAAGAAATAAAAGAAATGTACCTTTATTGGATATGGTGTTAATGATTTTGGTTATCGCTATATGATTAAGTGAAAATAACAAATTCATTAGGAGCAGAGATGTAATATTCAATGAAAAGGTATTGTATAAGAATCGCCATGTGAAAAGGAAACAGAAAAAGAAAACAAGGAATACATAGGTCTCATGAGATCACAGAAAAAGTAAAGGTGCCTGAAAATAATAATAATCAACAGCCACAACAACAACAACCACCAGAACAGCAACAGGCACCTCAAACACCTGAAAGTGGTGTTAGAAGATCTACCAGGATAAGTAGACCCCCTGAACGATACTCTTCTTCATTATATTATTTATTGTTAACTGATTATAGTGAACCCGAAGGTTATGAAGAAGCAATGCAGGTTGAAACTAGGAAGAAGTGGGAGCTAGCCATGGAATAAGAGATGGACTCCTTAATGCATAACCAAACTTGGGACTTAGTTAGGTTTCCTGTAGGTAAAACTACATTCCAGAATAAATGGGTTTACAGGCTGAAGGAAGAAGATGGAGGAAAACAGAGGTACAAATCTAGACTTGTGGTGAAGGGGTTTGCACAGAAGAAAGGTATTGATTTTGATGAAATATTTTCTCCTGTTGTTAAGATGACTTCAATTAGAACTATTTTAAGTCTTGTAGCAGCGGAAGATTTACATCTTGAACAGTTAGATGTAAAGACAACATTTCTCCATGGAGATTTGGAGGAAGAGATCTATATGGAGCAACCAGAAGGATATGAGGTCAAAGGGAAAGAAAAATTAGTGTGCGGGTTAAAGAAGAGCTTGTATGGCTTAAAACAGGCTCCAAGGCAGTGGTATCTAAAATTTGACAAGTTTATGTCTGAACAAGGTTATACTAGATGTCACTCTGATCATTGTGTTTATCTAAAAAGGAAAAATGATGGCAGCTATATTATATTGTTATTGTATGTAGATGACATGCTTGTTTCAGGGTCTAACATGCAGGAAATAAATGTGCTCAAAAGAAAATTGGCAAATTCATTTGCAATGAAGGATTTGGGAGCTGCAAAACAAATCCTTGGTATGAGAATAACTAGAGACAGGAAAAATCTCAAATTAACACTGTCTCAAAATGAGTACATACAAAAGGTGTTGAAAATATTTAATATGCACAATGCAAAACCAGTTAGTACACCTTTTGCTAGCCATTTCAAACTTAGTAAGGAGATGTGCCCAAAGACCCAAGAAGACATGGATTATATGTCTAAAGTTCCATATGCATCAGTAGTTGGAAGCTTAATGTATGCAATGGTCTGCACAAGGCATGATATTGCACATGCAATGGGATTTGTAAGCAGGTACATGAATAATCCAGGAAAAGAACATTGGATGGCAGTAAAATGGATTCTCAGATATTTGAGAGGTACCACATGTTGGTGTCTCGTGTTTTGATAGTTTGGAAAATCAAAAGACAAGGCAACATCAAAACCAATCTTTAGAGTTACAGGATCTAGTACTCCTGCTCTCCGAGAGGGATCTCTCAAATTATTTGTTTTTTGCAAAGGTTTAACTTGTGCGCTTTGAGTATTGGTTTTAGACTAGTTATTAAGTGCAAGTGTTTGTTTATTTTCTTGGTTGAAATGACACAGCAGAACCTAAAAGGTCTAGGAAACATAGATAGAAAGGGGAAATGTTAGCTTCATTGGGCAATGGAGTCAAAAAGAGGTCATGGCAAACTTATCAATGGATGTGGGATATCAAAGGGAAAATCTAACTTGGCTGCAGGATCCTTTGGTTTTGGAATGAGATGGACATCAATGATTTGGAAGAGAAGTTTAATTCTCAACAAAGGGAATTTGAAAGCACAACTTGAACAATAAAGAGTTATTTGATAGACAGGGCTAACCATGAATTCTACAAAGAACACTTTAAGCAAACAATGACTTCAAAACAAATTTTGAAATGAAATTTAAGATTCGGGGAACACCCTATTTCCTCAAAGATTTTATTTCAAATGACTTCGAAAACATAAAAGATTCACTAATAATTACAATCATAGAAGAGGGAACACCTAAATACATCTATGATCACAACTATAAAGATCTTTAAGCCAACTGTTCAAGCAAGGACAAGGGGCATGATCAGAATAGACCTCCTTGGCTCACTGTAAACAAAGAAACTTCAAAGGGAGTGTTGTGGATCATCTGCATATCATTTTCTATTTTATTTTGAAAATCGAAAAATAAAAAAAATCTAAAATTTCAAAAAAGCATATGCTATAGTATAATTTTTTTATACTGTATCATTAAAAAAAAAAGTTTCTACGAGCTCACTGCAGATTAAAGTTTATCATTAAGCTCTATTTGAATGTATGTATACTTCATGTTTAAGTTTCTAGCAACTCTCCGAGCGGGAGTAGTGATCGTTGAAGATTGAAACCGAACGAGTCAATGCGGAGGCACAAAGAGTTCGCTAATTATCAAATGTAATGCCCCCGTAGTTGACTAGTCTGACCGTGGGTGAGCCGTGATCAACGGCTTGGATTCATTGCGGGGGGTGCAAGTCGAAGTTCACTGCCGTAATCTAGGAGCCCCCACTGTGACGTTATAAAGCAAGGTGGAAGATAACTGTACTCCGCGTCAGTGGCATTACACGTCATTACAGGAATTTAATATGGCTTTGCGTAGTTGTTAAAAGGTTTTTTTATCCCGTTTTCAAATTACTTGCTATCATTTTTCCCTTTCAAGCTATATTACCGCCACCCTTCCGTTCGCCATCTGTTGTCCGTTAAGCCATGGCAAAACGAGTCTCATTATCTGGTACTACAAACCTCAATTCCCTCATGGACAGTGAAAACGACGTCCAGGATACCACGTCTTCTGTAAACCATTCCTTATTGTATCATCAAGTGAACCTAAACGCTGAGAAATCCCCAGTTTTTTCCGCCATGAAGAAATCCGGTGTCTTGTCCGCCTATATCCCAAAAGCCCATTTCTTTCCCAAATTTATCTCGTGGCTGGTTTCTTCAATGTATCTTGGTAAGTGCTTCATAATGAATTCGTAGGGAGAAAACGTTCTGCAGGTGTCGACGTAGTTAATTCGCCAAGCACTTTGCTTTCCTGAAAACGAGTCACCATTGCAATTCTCTGAAGATTCATTGGCGCGTTATTTTGAGAACCTTTTAGGTGAAGAATTTGATCAATGTATGTCCCATTTTAGATCAAATTCAAAGGAATTTCAACTAGAAGAAGAAGAATTCAGTTTGGAAGTGTTTGATGCTGAGAATAGACTAGTTCTGAGTTGTATTGTAGAGATTTTGGGCAAAGACAATGACCTTACAATTGATAAATCAATATTGGGAATGTACGCGCTGATGATGAAACCTTGGGTTGTTCTCGACATTCCATCTTTCTGGCAAGAGATTGTCAATTCTCAGTTGATGACCTTTCCTCTTACATGTTTCTTTAAATTCCCGTCATTGATTGTTTATTTATTCTTATATCAAAATGTCGAAGATTTTATGAGTTTGGGGTTGAATATAGTTGATATCAACAAACAAAAGCAATCAGTTTTATTTTGGACTGACATAACTAGAAAAGAGGAAAATGAAGCAGGGTTATTTGAGTTTGCCAGTCATTATATGTATATTTCTTATAGAATTTTGAATGGGGTTTCTCCTCCATGTTTTCTACCAAAAGCCCGGGAGTTTCTGCAGTTAGGACCTAGTTGCAGATTTGGAGATTGGTTTGTGTTTGAAGAATATTCGGAGATAAGATTGTATGGAGCTAATATTGAGCCTTACAGGCTCCCAACTTTTTTTCCTATGCGGCTTTTTTCCCTTGAATTCATAAGACAGAGCCTTAATGTAGATCAGGTGCACTTTCTTCCCATGAAGAAAGGTTTTATGTATAAATTTCCTATGACTGTGGGACCTTTCGTGGTCAATATGAGGCAAGCTTTTGATGAAGTTTCTAAGATGTTGGAAGAGACATATTTGCTATTAGGAGAAAAATGGTCATATGATCCGCATGGAGTGATTTCCCAAAGAAGAATTGAGAATGGATATTCTGCGTTTTCTCACGTAAGTAGACCTGATCAGGAGAAGATGGCAAACCCAGGCGAAATAAATACATCAAAAACGAGCATTCAAACACCTGTTATAACTAAAAGGGAAAATAAAAGAAGTAGGGATGATGTTGTTGAGGTATATGATGAAGAGCCAAGAGAGGAGAAGAGAACTAAATTGGACAAAGATCATTCTTCAAATTCACCAGGTTTACCTTCCATATAAATGAAGAAAAAAATGCTCCCTCTTCTCCTAGAGGTCATGAGCTTTACTCAGAGAAGATGCCCTCAGTCAAACAAATATCTACACAGATTGAAGAGAAAAATCATAGAATAAAAGCTAATGTAGAAGCTCAGGCAGAGCATCACATAGCTGTTGATCAGACTAGGTTGTTGACTGTAATGGACCTTGAAAAGGATCAATTCAGAATGGCTCTAACACATCCAACAGGGATGTCCCTTGGATCTTCAAGCAGTTTCAATGCGGTAAATATAACCATGGATGTATAGAAGATCCCACTGTGGGATAAGATGAATCTTCATATGCAGACTGGACAGTTAATTGTTAATGATTTAACCAAGACCAATGCCACAGTTGTTAAAGCTGAAAACATGCTAGCTAAAGTGATCAAACAGTTCAAGATGGAGAAGGCTAATTCAAGGGCTTTGTCAGTTCAAAACGAGGAATTGAAAAATATTATCATGAAAATCAGTGTAGATCCTAACGACAAAGCTGCAGTACAAAAGCTCATGAAGAGTGTAGAAATAGAGATATCTTCCTTGAGAAAAAAACTAAAGTTACCGGCTGCAGAGCATTCAATGGCTGCAAAATTAGCAGAGGTGGAGAAATAAAAATAAGAGCTGCGTCAGCAATTGTTGCGGAAAGATGAAGAGTTGTCTAAAGTAAAGCAGACTGCTATATCTTTACAAAACCATATTGAAAGTCATACTTGTAATTTTGTTTTTCCTACAGGTGATACAGATCCCCAAGCACAGATTGCTCAACTTAGCACAGAGATGAAGATGGCAGAAGGAGATCTAAAGCAAGCTCAATCAGAGTTAGAAACGGCCACCAAGGTCATACAGACACTAGAAAATGAAGCGAATGGGAATAAGCAGAAATTACAAAAGGCTGAAGCTGAGATTACAGACCTTAAAGAGAAGTTAAAAGGTAATATTTCCCTTATAAAGGCTAAATATATTATTTGGGGTGAAATTGTCTCAGAAATGAAGTCCAATTGGAATTTCCTGAATATAGTTGCTAAGGAGAAAAGCCTGATCTCAGAACATGAAGAAGAAATACTATCTGATAAACAAACAGCAATCAAGAGAGAAAATTGGGCTAGGAAGTTCATAGATTTTATCAATTCCAAGTCTGATGAGGAATTGGAAAATATGGAGATACAAGATAGATATTTTTATGCTCAAGAGGTGAATAAAATGATAATTATGAATGATCTTCGGAAGGTTGCAGAGAAGAGGCTACTAGGAATTAAAGAGACAGTAAAGAAGTTTGATATATCATTTGATAAATTGACAAGAACATGTTTACCTTCCTGTTGGACAGAGAAAGGGAATATTATGTCATGGAAGTTTTATGAAGATTCGTTAGTATTGGATAAAAGCAGGGTGGATAACAGACATGAAAAGACGCAGATTTTAAAAGGAGAAACAATGTTTAACTTCTTGCAGAGACATTTCAATTTGCTATGGATGGTGAAGACTCTCTTCACAGAAAGACCTACCCACAACCAAGCTGTTGCATTCATGTTGGAGTATCATAGTTTCAAGGATGCCCCGATAACCCAAAGTCAGCTATGGAAAAAATGCAAAACATTCTCAATAGACACAGCGAAAGATATCCCAACGTCTCAACCAAGAGTAGTCGTTGATTCAGCAACTGCGTCAGAAGCGGCTTTCCTTATAGATTAGAAGTTTTCAAATTCACACTATGTTATTTTCTTAAATCATGAAAATTGTAATAGGACCCTTCGAGGCATGTACCTCCGTAACTACCAGTAGTTTAAGAAATTAGAATGATTTAAGCAGTTGGAATTAGTTTCATCAGGAGAAACTGTTTTATGAATTTGTATTTAAAGGAAATTTGAAGGGAGAAAGAGGTTCCGAGTTTTGAACCTGGAAGCTAAATTTTGTACTGGAGAACAGAAAATCAATAAAAGAAGTATGCAAGTTTCCATCATTCTGTTTATACTGAAAAGTTATCTAGTTTACACTATGTTTCCATATCTGTGAATAAACTGGAGTAATTTGAGCTGCAGGTCTCTTTATACATGTGTATTTAAGAGTTATACAAACCTTAATGTGCGCTCCTCTATTTTAACTTTATCTTTCCCTATTTCTTCAGGGTTTTATTATGATAGATTCTGTTTTAGACAGCATATCAGATTGAAATCCTCTTCTCTTTTTCTTCCGTTCTTTCATTTTGGCATAAATGGAATATGGCATTGCAGAACATTGCATGGTTTTAATATTCGAAGGTTATATAACTAATTTTTAAGGGTTTATAAGACAGAGACAGATATATATTTATTTTGTGACATATTAATATAATGTCTTGAGCACGGATTCCTTTACACAGCAAGGAATTGTTTCTTAAGATACAACATTAATTGGCGTCGTTGCCGGGGACGAAGATTCGAAGATTTTCCCTAGGTTTTGTTTTAGATTTCCTCTAGTTGTTCAGAGAGGAGGAAATAGTAAGTTGTGTTTGTTTTAAAATAGCTCTGGCTCCCAAGAAACCTCACACAAGGTCGGATACCTCTTAGCAAAAAGTTCCTGTTTGTCTGATCCTGAGAAGCTTGTTTCCAAGAAGGGCCGAAAACCAAAAACATTTGATACACCAGAAGTTACACTGCTCGCACCAGGCAGCAGTTCACGTACTCCTTCATCCAAGAATATTTCCAAGAAACTCATTTTCTTGGAAAAAGAATCCTCACCATCACCCATTCATTTCCAAGAACCCACATTAGAAGAGCAATCTTTAGAGTTTGTGTCTTTCCCATTTACATAAACTCAACCTCATACAGTCGCCAGCTCTTTTGCAGTCGTTCTTACACCAACTCCTATATCAGTTGTTCCACCTCATTCACCCCCATCTACAACTGGTATTCATTTCACTCCCACTCAAGGAGCAGTTAACTCGGGCATAAACACGGCAGCCCCTGCTTTCTTGATGAATAGATATGCACCATTAAATCTACCCCAACCACTGCATGATATGCCTCAGGAGTATCTCAAGTTACTCCCTAGATTTATTGGTGAAGATGAAATAACTGCAGAACAACACTTGCCCCTGTTTTTCACATTTGCTGATAATTTGAATGTTGAACATTTGGACGTTGTAATGAGACTTTTTGTTCAGTC
Organism: Pinus albicaulis; assembly: GCA_034641835.2. Taxonomy (NCBI): domain Eukaryota; kingdom Viridiplantae; phylum Streptophyta; class Pinopsida; order Pinales; family Pinaceae; genus Pinus; species Pinus albicaulis. The sequence goes on from CM076579.1 coordinate 1,613,641,011, forward strand.
TCTAAGTGGAGAGGCAAGGAAATCGTTTAAAGGATTGCCTAATGGTTCCATAAATGATTGGGATGCCCTAGAAAGACGTTTCATCGAGAGATGGGGCAAAAAGAGGGACCATGGTTATTCTTTGACAAAATTTAATGCAATAAAGAAGAAATCTAATGAAAATATGAGTGATTTTGTGAAAATATTTAACAAATTGTATAATAGTTTGCCTACGGAAATGAAGCCTCCTCCTATTGGAGCAAGGGTTGTTTTTGCTGGTGCATTTGTGCCAGAGTTCAGTTTCACATTGAGAGAAAGAAATTCTCCTACTTTGGAGCAGATTCAAACTGATGCTCTGGAGATTGAGGCTAATATGTCTGCTACTGGTAAAGTTCAATATAAAGGAAAAGATAAAGAAGAAGCCTCATCTCAAGATTAGAGAATTGACGATATGACTAAGGTCATAAAAAAATTTTCTAATAAATTGGTGAAGTTGGAAATAGATAATAAGCCTGCAAAACAAAATAGAGGGGTTTTTAATCCCCAATTTAAAAAACAGCCCCTACAGATTCTACAAAGAGAAAGGAAAGATCAAGATCAGGTGCAAGCACCTTTGTATATAGAAGCAGCTCCATCCCGTTCAGTAGGTGATGATGATGAGCAAGAGGATGATGCTCGAATTTCTGTTGTGTACATGGAAGACGATGAAACAGAAGAAGAAGCTGAGGAAGAAGGAGTGGAAGAAAATGAAGAAACTGATCTTTCATTTGATCAAGAAGAGATGGATGATTACTCTAGACAGTTCACAGACTTCATGCAATCAGAATTACATAAAAAATACGATTTGAGGTCAAAGAAGAGGTTAAGAACTCAAGATGATGAGGGAAGAGAACCAGAAGCAGTACCTTCTCCAATGGCGAATACATTACAGAAAAACCAGATCGAGAAGTCAGATAAGGGGAAGCAGCCCAGGAATGAAGAAAAGGAAAAGGAAAAATAGCAAGTTGAGGCTTCTCAAACAAAGATCAAAGATTCTAATGTTTTGGAGAAAGTTGTTACTGTTCCTAATCAAAGTCTAAATTCAAAGAAAGATCAAGAAGAACCTGAAAAGTTGACAAAACAAAATCAAACTTTCAGTTTGTCAAAAGAGTTGGAGAAAGTGAAAATTCAAATACCTCTTCTTGAGTTAATGAAAACACCTGGTTATAAGAAGGAGATTGCTGAATTTATCAATTTATCTCAGTCTGATGAGGTGGGCGATATCGTAAATCTGCAAGAGGAAAAACCAGTGGTTACCTTTGGGCCTCATGTTGAAGAGGTAGATTCATCTGTCCCTCCTTTTTATATATCACTTCTGCTACATGATTTTGTTTTACATAATTGTATGCTAGATTCTGGCGCATCCCACAATCTGATGCCACTGTGTGTGATGAAAGAGTTGAATTTGCAAATCACTAAGCCATACATAGATGTTTATTCTTTTGATTCAAAAAGGGTGAAGTGTGTGGGTCTTATTAAGGATATGGTTGTTTCATTGGCTCAAATCCCAGCCAAGAGCATTATGATGGATGTGGTAGTAGCAGACATTCCAGCTAGATTTGGTATGTTATTATCTAGATCTTGGGGGGCGAAGCTGGGAGGAATTTTGAAGCTAGATTTTACATATGCTGTCATTCCTGTTTTTAATGGGGAAGAAAGGAGGTTGTACAGAGAAACTAGGTTTCAAAAAACTGCTACCAAGAAAGATGCAGGTAATTCACCTATTTATGGCCAAGAGAAGGATGACCTCTCTTGTTTCATGCTGCATGAAGATGCAGAATTTGCTGAAGAAACACAAGGGCAGCTTCCTTCGGCTATTGTACATAAGGAGCTGCATTTGAACAGACTTTGGAAGTGTTATTTTGATGGCACGTTTTCTAAAGAAGGCACAGGAACTGGTTTCATTTTTGTATCTCCGGAAGGTAACCTTATACCTTTTTCTTTCAAATTGGAGTTTGAGTCCACTAATAATGTAGCGGAATATGAAGCATTAATAATTAGTCTGTAGACAGCTAAGCAAATGGGAATTCAGTCTATGACCGTGTTTGGTGATTCTGAATTAATCATAAGACAAATAAAGAATTTGTGTCAAACTAAACATCCCAGATTAAGAGCATATAGGAATGAGGTTTGGGATTTAATTGAAAACTACTTTGAAGCTTTCAACTTACAGTTTGTTCCAAGGGAAGAGAATAGAATGGCTGATTCTTTAGCAGTTGCAGCCAGTACATTCAAGCCTCCAATCAATCTGAGACTAAGATATGAAATTGAGATGAGATATAGACCTTCAATCCCTGACAATGTCAAACATTGGTAGGTCTTTGAGGATGATGAACAGATTAAGCAATTTTTGTTGATGATTGAAGATTTTGAAGATCATCAGATTGATTTGGAAACTGATGAAGATGAGTTGGCTGGTAAGACTCTGAAAAAGAATATTGGTGGGCAGGAGATTATTCAGTTGAAAGAAAATGTTTTTCCAAGAGGCTTTGTGCCTCTCGAAAGACTGTTTGATGCAAATGACGTGGCAGTGAATCAGAAGAAAGCAAACCAAGATGAGAATGTGGAAGATTGTAATTTAGGAACTCAACATGAGCCTAAAATGATCAAATTGTTCAAAGGAGTCCCGAAGGACTATAAAGAGAGGTACATAGATCTGTTCAAACAATTCAAAGATGTATTTTCTTGGTCTTATGATGATTTGAAGATGTATGATAAGAGTATTATACAACATAAAATCCCACTGAAAGATGGAGTCAAACCGCATAAACAGAAGCTCAGACAAATCAATCCATTATTGTTGGCTCCAATTGAAAAGGAGGTAAAGAAATTGCTGCAGGCCAAAATAATTTTTCCTCTCAGATATTCAGATTGAGTTTCCAATCTTGTACCAGTCAGAAAGAAAAATGGAGAGATAAGGCTGTGCGTAGATTTAAGGAACCTGAATAGGGCCTCATTGAAAGATAATTATCCTTTGCCGAAGATGGATTTTGTCTTACAAAAAGTGACTGGAGCTTACAAATTATCTATGGTGGATGGTTTTTCAGGGTATAATCAGGTTGCTATGGAGAAGGGAGATCAAAAGAAAACTGCTTTCACTACACCCTGGGGGACATTCATGTATGCCAGGATGCCGTTTGGCCTAATGAATGTAGGAGCCACATTCCAAAGAGCAATGGATATTGCATTTGTAGGAGATGAATGTATGGTTGTTTACCTGGATGATGTCACAATTTTTTCAAATTCTGATGAGGAGCATCTACAGCATTTGCAGAAAGCCTTCTTGAAGTGTAGGAAATATGGTTTATCGCTGAATCCTAAAAAATATTTGTTCGCTCTGAAGGAGGGTAAACTGTTGGGACATATTGTTTCTAAACAAGGAGTGAAGATTGATCCAGTGAGAGTTGAAGCAATACAGTCAATTCCACTGCCCAGAAGTAAGAAAAATATTCAGAGATTCCTTGGGAAAATTAGTTTTCTGAGAAGATTTGTTCCTAATTACGCGGAGATTGTCAAGAAAATAACAGACATGTTGAAAAAGGATGCAGAGGTGAAGGGGGACAAAGAAGCAAGAGAATATTTTCAAAGAATTAAAGCAGCTCTGAAGGAAGCACCTGTTCTAATAAGTCCAGATTATCTGAAGCCATTTCAAATTTTCTCATTTGCGTCTCCCTCAACAATTGCAGCTGTGTTATTACAGAGAAATGAAGAAAAGTGTGAGCAGCCTGTAGCATATTTTAGTAAGATACTCCGAGATGTAGAATTAAAATATAATATATTGGAGAAACAATTATATGCTCTGGTGAAAGCATTGAAAGCATTCAGAACTTATATCCTTCATTCTCAAATCTTAGCATACGTTCCCAATTCTGCTGTAAAGGATGTTTTAGTACAGAATGATGTAGAAGGGAAAAGAGGCAAATGGATTGCTAAAATCCAAGAATATGACCTGGATATTAAACCAACAAAATTGATCAAAGGATTGGGACTGGCCAAATTATTAACAGAATCAAATTTCCAAGCACTGGGAATTAATTTATTAGCACCTGTAGAGGAGGTCGATGGAGAAACAGGTGATATTCAGTCAAAGCCAGCAATTAAATATAAATTCCTCTGCTCAAATTGGTACAAGGATATTGTTCATTATTTATGCTTTCTTTCTTATCCTCCTTCAATAGACAGAACTAAATACAGAGCTTTGAAACTTAAGGCTCAACCTTATGTCATAATTGAAGCAAAGCTATATTGGAAAGATCCTGCTGGTGTGTTATTGTTATGTTTGATAGAGGAGGAAATTCCAGAAGTAATCAAAGAATATCATGAATGCTTGTGTGGGGGTCACTACAGTTGGAAGGTAACTTCTCATAAAAATTTTAAATCGGGTTTCTATTGGCCATCTGTGTTTGCCGATGTATATAAAGCAGTCAGAAGTTGTCAAAAATGCCAGTTGTTTGTAGAAAATAAAAATTTAGCCCCTTTACCTCTTCTCCCTGTTTTTATTGAAGAACCTTTCAGACAATGGGGATTGGATTTTATTGGAGAAATCAATCCACCATCTAGTGGGAAATTTAAGTGGATCCTTACTGCTACATATTATTTTACAAAGTGGGTGGAGGAAATCCATACCAGGAAGGAAAATGATTTGGTTGTTATGAAGTTTCTAGAAGAAAATATCTTTAGCAGATTTGGATGTCCAGTAAATATTGTGACAGATAATGCACAAGTTTTAAAATCAATCAGGTTTATTAATTTCTGTTAGACTTACAATGTGATATTGTCTCATTCTACAGCTTATCATCCACAAGGGAATGGATTGGCAGAATCTTCTAACAAAACATTGGTCATAATTTTGAAGAAAACAATAAGTGAAAACCAAAAGAACTGGGATTCAAAGCTAGTTTTTGCGCTATGGGCAACGAGGATGACCACTAGAAGATCCACTAGTAAGTCACCTTATGAGCTAGTATATGGGACTCAGGCATTATTTCCCACCCATTTGGTGAAGCATGTGATTTCTTTCCTTCAAGATGCTCAAGCAGAACCTAATGCCATGATTAGAAGAATGAATAATGTAATGGAGTTAAATGAAAACAGAAATAAAGTTTGAGAGAATTTGCTTACTTACCAGAAAAAAATGAAGACAATATTTGACAGGAAAGCAAAAGAAATCATGTTTCAGAAGGGAGACCTGGTATTGAGGTGGGATACCCGAAGGGAAGACAAAGGGAAACATGACAAGTTTGATCCTCTGTGGTATGGTCCGTTCAGAATTAGTGAGGCCAGGACGAATAATACTTTCATGCTGGAGAATCTTGAAGGAGAAGTGATGGATATGCCTGTGAATGGGCAATATCTAAAACATTATTTTCAACATTAAAAGTTGTTTGACCACCATTGTATATATCTGGCGTGATCATTGTACATAGTTCATCAAGCAATTTTTGACTCCATGCCCGAGGTGAAGGCACAGATCTGTAGGTTCTTAGTGTTTCGTGGAAAAAACACTATCCCCAGGTGGAGCCAGATTTTGTGGATCATCTGCATATCCTTTTCTATTTTATTTTGAAAATCGAAAAATAAAAAAAATCTGAAATTTCAAAAAAACATATGCTATAGTATAATGTTTTTATACTGTATCATTAAAAAAAAAAAATCTACAAGCTCGCTGCAGATTAACGTTTATCATTAAGCTCTATTTGAATGTATGTATACTTCATGTTTAAGTTTTGAGCAACTCTCCGAGCGGGAGTAGTGATCGTTGAAGATTGAAACCGGACGAGTCAATGCGGAGGCGCAAAGAGTTCATTAATTATCAAATGCAATGCCCCCACAGTTGACTAGTCTGAACGCGGGTGAGCCGTGATCAACGGCTTGGATTCATTGCGGGGGGTGCAAGTCGAAGTTCACCGTCGTACTCTAGGAGCCCCCGCGGTGACATTATAAAGCAAGGTGGAAGACAGCTGTACTCCACGTCAGTGGCATTACACGTCATTACAGGCATTTAATATGGCTTTGCGTAGTTGTTAAAAGGTTTGTTTTATCCCGTTTTCAAATTACTTGCTATCATTTTCCCCTTTCAAGCTGTATTACTGCCACCCTTTCGTTCGCCATCTGTTGTCCATTAAGCCATGGAAAAATGAGTCTCACTATCTGGTACTACAAACCTCAATTCCCTCATGGACAGTGAAAAAGACGTCCAGGATACCACGTCTTCTGTAAACCATTCCTTATTGTATCATCAAGTGACCCTAAACGCTGAGAAATCCTCTGTTTTTTCCACCATGAAGAAATCCGGTGTCTTGTCCGCCTGTATCCCAAAAGCCCATTTCTTTCCTGAATTTATCTCGTGGCTGGTTTCTTCAATGTATCCTCATAAGTGCTTCATAATGAATTCGCAGGGAGAAAACGTTCTGTAGGTGTCGACGCAGTTAATTCGCCAAGCACTTTGCTTTCCTGAAAACGAGTCACCACTGCAATTCTCTGAAGATTCATTGGCGCATTATTTTGAGAACCTTTCAGGTAAAGAATTTGATCAATGTATGTCCCATTTGAGATCAAATTCAAAGGAAGTTCAACTAGAAGGAGAAGAATTCAGTTTAGAAGTGTTTGATGCTGAGAATAGACCAGTTGTGAGTTGTATTGGAGAGATTTTGGGCAAAGACAATGACCTTACAATTGATAAATTAGTATTGGGAATGTACGCGCTGATGATGAAACCTGGGGTTGTTCTCGACATTCCATCTTTCTGGCAAGAGATTGTCAATTCTCAGTTGATGACCTTTCCTCTTACAGGTTTCTTTAAATTCCCGTCATTTATTGTTTATTTATTCTTATATCAAAATGTCGAAGAGTTTATGAGTTTGGGGTTGAATATAGTTGATATCAACAAACAAACAAATCAGTTTTATTTTGGACTGACATAACTAGAAAAGAGGAAAATGAAGCAGAGTTATTTGAGTTTTCCAGTCATTATATGTCTATTTCTTATAGAATTTTGAATGGGGTTTCTCCTCCATGTTTTCTACCAAAAGCCCAGGAGTTTCTGCAGTTAGGACCTAGTTGCAGATTTGGAGATTGGTTTGTGTTTGAAGAATATTCGGAGATAAGATTGTATGGAGCTAATATTGAGCCTTACAGGCTCCCAACTTTTGTGCCTATGCGGCTTTTTTCCCTTGAATTCATAAGACAGATCCTTAATGTAGATCAGGTGCACTTTCTTCCCATGAAGAAAGGTTTTATGTATAAATTGCATATGAGTGTGGGACCTTTCGTGGTCATTATGAGGCAAGCTTTTGATGAAGTTTCTAAGATGTTGGAAGAGACACATTTGCTATTAGGAGAAAAATGGTCATATGATGCGCATGGAGTAATTTCCCAAAGAAGAATTGAGAATGGATATTCTTCGTTTTCTCACGTAATCAGACCTGATCAGGAGAAGCTGGCAAACACAAGCGAAATAAATACATAAAAAACGAGCATTCAAACACCTATTATAACTAAAAGGGAAAATAAAAGAAGTAGGGATGATGTTGTTGAGGTAGATGATGAAGAGCCAAGAGAGGAGAAGAGAACTAAATTGGCCGAAGATCATTCTTCAAATTCACCAGGTTTTACCTTCCATATAAATGAAGAACAAAATGCTCCCTCTTCTCCTAGAGGTCATGAGCTTTACTCAGAGAAGATGTCCCTTGGATCTTCAAGCAGTTTTAATGCGGTAAATATAACCATGGATGTAAAGAAGATCCCACTGTGGGATAAGATGAATCTTCATATGCAGACTGGACAGTTAATTGTTAATGATTTAACCAAGACCAATGCCACAGCTGTTAAAGCTGAAAACATGCTAGCGAAAGTGATCAAACAGTTCAAGATGGAGAAGGCTAATTCAAGGGCTTTGTCAGTTCAAAACGAGGAATTGAAAAATATTATCATGAAAATCAGTGTAGATCCTAACGACAAAGCTGCAGTACAAAAACTCATGAAGAGTGCAGAAATAGAGATATCTTCCTTGAGAAAAAAACTAAAGTTACCGACTACAAAGCATTCAATGGCTGCAGAAGTAGTAGAGGTGGAGAAAGAAAAAGAAGAGCTGCGTCTACAATTGTTGCGGAAAGATGAAGAGTTGTCTAAAGTAAAGCAGACTGCTATATCTTTACAAAACCATATTGAAAGTCATACTTGTACTTTTGTTTTTCCTACAGGTGATACAGATCCCCAAGCACAGATTGCTCAACTTAGCACATAGATGAAGATGGCAGAAGGAGATCTAAAGAGAGCTCAATCAGAGTTAGAAACGGCCACCAAGGTCATACAGACACTAGAAAATGAAGCGAATGGGAATAAGCAGAAATTACAAAAGGCTGAAGCTGAGATTAAAGACCTTAAAGAGAAGTTAAAAGGTAATATTTTCCTTATAAAGGCTAAAGATATTATTTGGGGTGAAATTGTCTCAGAAATGAAGTCCAATTGGAATTTCCTTAATATAGTTGCTAAGGAGAAAAGCCTGATCTCAGAACATGAAGAAGAAATACTATCTGATAAACAAACAACAATCAAGAGAGCAAATTGGGCTAGGAAGTTCATAGATTTTATCAATTCCAAGTCGGATGAGGAATTGGAAAATATGGAGATACAAGATAGATATTTTTATGCTCAAGAGGTGAATAAAATGATAATCAGGAATGATCTTCGGAAGGTTGTAGAGAAGAGGCTACTAGGAATTAAAGAGACAGTAAAGAAGTTTGATATATCATCTGATAAATTGACAAGAATAGGTTTACCTTCCTGTTGGACAGAGAAAGGGAATATTATGTCATGGAAGTTTTATGAAGATTCGTTAGTATTGGCTAAAAGCAGGGTGGATAACAGACATGAAAAGACGCGGATTTTAAAAGGAGAAACAGTGTTTAACTTCTTGCAGAGACATTTCAATTTGCTATGGATGGTGAAGACTCTCTTCACAGAAAGACCTACCCACGGCCAAGCTGTTGCATTCATGTTGGAGTATCATTGTTTCAAGGACGCCCCGATAACCCAAAGTCATCTATGGAAAAAATGAAAAACATTCTCAATAGACACAGCGAAAGAGATCCCAACGTTTCAACCAAGATTAGCCATTGATTCAGAAACTGTGTTAGAAGCGGATTTCCTTATAGATTAGAAGTTTTCAAATTCACACTATGTTATTTTCTTAAATCATGCAAATTGTAATAGGACCCTTCGAGGCATGTACCTCCGTAACTACCAGTAGTTTAAGCAGTTAGAATGATTTTAAGCTGTTGGAATTAGTTTCATCAGGAGAAATTGTTTTATGACTTTGTATTTAAAGGAAATTTGAAGGGAGAAAGAGGTTCTGAGTTTTGAACCTGGAAGCTAAATTTTGTACTGGAGAACAAAAAATCAATAAAAGAAGTATGCAAGTTTCCATCATTTTGTTTATACTGAAAAGTTATCTAGTTTACACTATGTTTCCATATTTGTGAATAAAATGGAGTAATTTGAGCTACAGGTCTCTTTATACATGTGTATTTAAGAGTTATACAAACCTTAATGTGCGCTCCTCTGTTTTAACTTTATCTTTCCCTATTTCTTCAGGGTTTTATTATGATAGATTCTGTTTTAGACAGCATATCAGATTGAAATCCACTTCTCTTTTTCTTCCGTTCTTTCATTTTGGCATAAATGGAATATGGCATTGCAGAACATTGCATGGTTTTAATATTTGAAGGTTATATAATTAACGTTTAAGGGTTTATAAGACAGAGACAAATATATATTTATTTTGTGACATATTCATATAATGTCTTGAGCACGGATTCCTTTACACAGCAAGGAATTGTTTCTTAAGATACAACCGGGAGACTTCAATAACAGTCTTTAAGTGGCAGCAGACAAGTAGGGAGAACCATAAATCATTGTGAAACCAACAATTCAAACTATTAAGGAAATAAACAAGCATGAAGGCTAAAGAGAGAGGTTAAAGACTCTAAAATACTTCAGCAGAAGAAAACATAAAACAGTGAAGGATAAACAGGTCTAAGGTGCTTCCAAGAGTCATTTCTTAGCCTAAAACATTCATCCTACTGTAGTAATAATTTATGAAACAAAATGAAAACAGGGGAAAACATTAAACAGTTTAGAATACTTCACCAACAGCCAAGCTCATGGATCCAATGATAGAGCCTTCTCAAGAACAAGCATGCAACAACATCATCAGGGCTTCCAAGACTTCAATTTCTTCTTCAACTTCAACAGACTATGTATTATTTTAGAGAGTTTCAATATTACAACTAGTAATCAAACAACCAATGTTTACAATGAATTCCTCAACAAGCTTTTATAGAGGGATGAGGAGGTCGGAAGAGAGAAAAGATCTTCTAAGTTCAATTAATATAGTTAATGCTTCTTAGCCTTTGAGGGTCTCAAGGGAGAAGTTTACAGATATTTTCCTGTATTAATTGGTTTACATTAAGTAATTAAGCTCGCTAGAAGCTTATGTTGACTTTAAGGCTCTGTGCCATATTTGTAATAACTCATCTAATGTCTTTGTAATTAATCCTTTGGGTCGAATTTACTGTTCAGCTGTATTGGGAAAATATCTTCTGTTCTGGTCATTACTCGGCCTTATGTTGAATGCTTTGAGGCCATAGGTGGCAATCTAGAAGCTAAGAGGAATCAATTTTCCCCTTATGTGGCAGTGTCGGTCTTCAACACTGATACTCTTTTGTTTTGATTTAATTCACTGTGTCTTGTTGATGTGCAAGTTCCGCAAAGGGTCCATATGGCATCAATGCCCTTGAAGCATCGACGAAACGTGGCATGGAACCCTCTGTAGTGATCCTTCTGTATGCACAAAGGCTTTTCCTTTAATATAACAAAAAAACCATAGAAAGCTACACAAAACAATAAACATTAATAAATCCTGCGCTTATGTGGTAAAATTGCTTAGGAGGTTGTGGTTAGAAGCGAATGGTAGAGATTAAGTTGGATCCGTCGATATAGAAAAGATCAACGGTGAGGATTAGTTGTGAATACATAAAGTGAATGAGTCACTTTATAATAATATGGGAGTAAGATGTGAGAAAATACAAAGAAAAAGGAAAAAATCCTTTTAGCGGAGGAAAAATGGTTAAAACAAAGTTGCGGGTTTGGGATGATCGTGGGCCGCCAGATGAGATCGGCCCACGATATCAACGGCGGAGATCATGCGTTGAAAACCTTTGGTAGAGACGGAGGGCGATGGTGAAAGGCCAGATTAGATCTGATCTGTTGATCTGCAGAGATCAACGGCAGAAGGCGCACACGATAAATCATAATAGAAATGGGAAAGGTGGGTTCGGGAGGAAAAACAGTTGTCTTCGCATGAGAAAAAGGCGGGTGGGCGGTATTTCCTTTTCGAATGCGATATGCATCCCCGCCTGACACGTGGCATCAGAAAACAACTTATATCGCGTGATTTTTGAAAATTAACCTTCGTGCTGAAAGTTACGCGATATAGGATGTCAGCTGTTAGATCTAGGGCCTCAGATCTAACGGTGTGGAAGCTAGTGCGATATTGGATAGATGCGCGGGTGGAATGAGGATGGGTGGTTTCAATCTGGGCCGTTGGATCCAGGATGGACGACGGAGATTAGATCTGGGGGAAGGCAGGACCCACAGGAGGCAGGCCTGTTGGGTTTAATATGAGCCGTTGGATGTGAGGATCAACAGCGAAGATTGCATCTAGGGATCAAATGAAAGTGATACAAAGGCGGAGAATGGGTTAATGAGGGCCGTTGATCCGAAAAGATCAACGACTACGATTGGCTGAGAAACATTATGAGCAGGGCTGCATGTTTTTAAACCAAAGTCGGAAAATGTGATCTGGAAATGTGGACAGTCCAGATGTAATCAGAGCTATCGGCATTGGCGGGGAAAAGAACATGGAGGGGCCGAAGCGATTGATTGTGAGCCGTCGATCTGCAGATCAGATCGACGGCGGAGAATGGATCGGGGAATGCCAATCAGGGAAGGAAATAAAATGCGCCCGATGAAAAAATGTCGATGCGATTTTGCGCAGTCCATTGATTTGGTCTAGGATCAATGGTGGATATTGTTTCCAATTACGTACCGGGGGAAACCCTTTAATACATATGAAAACCCAAAAATTAATGAAAAAGAAAAGGCTTTTATGGTGTTGGGCGGGTTATATATATGAATTGGCGCCCGTCTGCAGGGCCTTGGGTGTATGGAATGCGATAGGCCCAGGGCTTATGTATATAGGGGCCAATCACATCGGAAGGTTGGGCTTTTCAATCTAACCAATTTGATCTTTTCCGATGCAATTAGCGCTTCGGGAATTTAACTCTTGGTCCCGAGTGCAAGTTATGTGGAGTAAAGCAGAAAGTGGGGGTTTATACAACGAGCTCAATCGCATCGGAACTTTTGGTGCAGGTCTTTCAATCTACCCATTTTTCATTAAAAAAGATTGTTTTGGCGGGTCTAGACCAAAACTTAGGAAAGTGGGTTTTTAGAATCAAAAAAGGGAATAATGCATTGGAGATGGATTATTACAATGTTTTAAGTGCCGGATGCGGGCCCACGGGTTATATGAAATAATAATATGATCGGGAATTATGAAATAAAGGGCTAATTGCAATCGAAGGTCTCAACTTAACAAAAAGACTTGTGCATCTTGATTATTTCTGATGCGATGAGCACCGAAAAGGGCCTAGCGCTTGGTTCCAGCACCAAGGTGTATGTGGGGAAGTGGTTTTAGACTTAGCCCAAGGGGGCTCAAGCCTGTAATACAAAAAGTGTATTTTTATGTTTTTTTCAGAGTTTTTTGATGGATTTGGGGGTTTCGGTAAAGTCTAAAAATGAGTTTTAGACTTTGTAAAAGGGATTTTCATGATGGGAAGAAGGGAAAATATGAAAAATAGAGGAATTTTGTGGGGGGCAAAGGGGATAAAATGAAGGTTAGTTTTTGAGTGGGGGAGGGGAAAAATGAGATTTTGCAGCAGTTTTTTCTTCATGTAAAAACAACAGAATTTCTAAGTTCAAAAAGGGGAACAACAATGACGATTAACCAAAGGATAGAATATCCTCAGAAGACATTAAGAACCAGCAATTTTTTCAATAAAATTGTTTCTTAAAGGTTGTCCAAAATGATTTAGCCACCACCTGATATGACAAAATTTTATAGGTGGCTAACACCACAGATCAAGCATTATGCTTTGGTTGTTCAAACATTGCTCTACAGGGATATGTTGATGCAGATATGGTAGGTGACAGAGATAACAGGAGGAGCTCTACAGGATATGTATTTACTGTAGGTGGAACAGCTATCAGTTGGGTTTCAAAAATCCAAAGTGTTGTTGCACTTTCAACAACAGAAGCAGAGTATGTTGCTGCTACAGAGGCTAGTAAAGAAATGATTTGGTTACAAAGGTTTATGGGTGAATTGGGTAAGAAGCATGATATGGGCACGCTATACAGTGATAGCCAAAGTGCCATTCATCTTGAAAAGAACTCAACATTTCATTCTAGGACTAAACACATACATCTCAAGTACCATTTCATACGGTCAGTATTGGAAGATGGACAGTTGAAGCTGGAAAATATACACACTAGCCAGAATCCTGCAGATATGCTAACAAAAATTGTAACTAGGGAGAAACATAGATTATACTCAGTTTCAATTGGTCTTCAAGGATGATGATGAAGATGAGAAACAACTAGGTCCAAAGAGGAGTCATTTTCCAGCAAATGAAGCAATGGTGGAGTTGCTACAATCAGTCTCCAAGTGGGAGATTGTTGGGTGTGGAGCCTGATTATCTTGTTTATTTTGTATCACAATGTTGGACCCCCGTGTTCCTTAAATAAAAGAAATCATCATAATTAACAAAGGCTTGCAAGGTCCAAAGTGGTAAAATTTTGCAAAGTATAGTAATTTCTAATAACTGGGTCGTTCATTAGCGAACATCCTCACGGTAGAAGTTATGTTTTCAGGTTTAGGGTTTTTTTCCCAGACAACCCTCTCTTTGTATGTGGGTATTGTATTGTCAGCCGTGTATTACATGTATTTCCTTCTCCGAGCGAGAAACAAATAGGGAGACCCGAGAGAATACAGAGGATAATAAAATGGATTCAGGGTCAGAAGCCCTTCATTTACTTAGATAACAGAAAGGAAGATGAATTTGGTCGTCGGGGTGGACGGAGCTCCAAACTGGGTGAACTACAGCTACCGGTTTTCGAGGTTTAGGGTTGTCTTCTATATTTTATGCGTTGCATTGCTCTATAATATATAATTTTCTAACATCCCCTTGAGACATTTTTGGAATATTGAATTGTATTTTGAGTGTGGATTAATCGGTGTTGTCTCAAAACATAAGATAAAGATTATTATATACCTTGTTATAGCATTCATTGTAGCTGAAATATTGTTTTTGCTTAGAAAAATCAATTGTATATGAGTTGAGACCTTAAGTTGGTATCTTCCTCATTATTGTTTGCTAATGGCGGAGCTGCAAGAAAATTTTAAGGTTTTAAATGGATCAAATTGACAATTTATTAGAGTTATTGAGAACTCTAATCATGTCTACTATTGAAAGCATGGTTAAAGTCAGCAAAGACACTCTCTTTGATATTCAAAATTGCTTGCATCATGCACAAGAGAAGATTTATTTTTTGCAGCTTGAATCTCAACTACAACAAGAAGAATTACAACAGTGGAGTCATCATTCTGAACTTGTTCTTGTTCAGAACATTGAGACAGACTCCCATCATCAACAATAAATTGCAGATGCAGTACCCATTTTAAGCGCAGATTTACAGAAAGAATAAAAAATACAGCCTGCATTTCCCAAACCCATAATTAGACCTTGGGAAGAGCTTGTCCATAACAAGCACAAAACAGGGCTTGGATATGACAAGGAGTTGTCCTTTCATATTATGGACTACTCCAAGCCCATAAAATTTCAGAGTTCCGGATTTCTTTATGAAAATTCACCTTCAGTTGTTCTAGATCCTGCTCCTCTTCCACATCAACAACAACAACAGATTGAAAAATGCCAACAGTTTGATCGAGTTGGCCATATGAAAGATCACCGTTTCGATCTTCACCCGTACAAACACTGTGGTCGGCACATCCATTCTTCACACATATGCTTCAGAAACAATCCTCCTGCAAGAACGAAGATTAATCTTGGATGGATCACCTCTTGACAACGAGCATCAACAACCAAGAATATGTTTAATTCCCATGTCAGAACTTGTTCTAGAATATTAAGCAAACTTGTAGTTGATTTTTCGCCATATTCTCACCTTGTACCTGACAGGGGGGAAAATGGTGGTCATCTACAAGCTTCGAAGCCACATCAAGCGAGCCTGAGCCACAACTTGTATTTCTAGATTCAGAGTTGTAGCCAGAGACATAGTAGTTCAAGCGAGCCTAAGCCACAACTTGTCATTCCAGATTCAGAGTTGTAGCCAGAGACACGGATGCCCATGAGCTTTCCTTTGGTTGGTGGATAGCCTTAAACCATCTATGCGAGGTTGATATTATTCCTCTTCAAATAATTCAAAGCACTTCCTCTAGCAGAAGACTTCAGCTTCTTGCCAGCTTTGGTAGAGTTCCAGGAAATGCATTAAGCATTCCAGTGTTGGTGGTCATCCTTAAACCCTCACAAGTTGTAGACCTCCCTTCTTCTAGGTTAAAGGTCTCCCTCTTCAAATATGAGGGACACTTCCTCTAGCAGAAGCCTTCAGCTTCTTTCCAGATTTGGAAGAGTTCCGGGAACTTCACTAAGCATTCCAGTGTTGGTGGTCATCCTTAAACCACCTCTTTATACCAACATTTCAAAGAGTTGATTCAGCCTAAGTGATGCAATGCATACTTTGCATATTTTTATTACAACTCTCTTCTTGGACTCACACATACCCTTTCGGATTAAGGGGCGGAAAGTTGGACACCTAATCCTCTATGGGTAGGTGTGGAAGGCGAATGGAGAAATGGAGTCCAAGAGACCACTTGGAATGGGAATCCAAGGGTCACACCAATGTAATATAGATGTACATCTATGGTGAATAATAACATAACTCACGCTTATATTTTCCCTTGTGTGTTTACTTGCTTGTTTACCATGCGTGTGTTTAACAGTTTCTCTTGATGTTTTCATATTCTGACAAGACTTGGAGAGGGTTTTTCTTGACTTCCCATTTATTTAGGAACAGTTGGTGAAAGGCAAGGAGGTCATGTATACTATTAGGGGTTAGGCCTTTAAACCACTTTCTTGCTCCTCCTCCTAAGCTTTGGGAAAACATTCTTATCTTAATAGTTTCATCATCTATCTCTTGTCTATCAAATAGTCACCCATTCTATACACATGGTGTTTAGCAGTTTTAGAACTACTTGCATCAAATAGGGGGATTTTGGACTAATAGTCCTGTGGTAGAGGAACTAAAGGCAATGGTAGGACTAATGGGGCATACCAGGTTGCCATGGCTGGGGGATGGGGAAAACTAGGGGGTTTGCAAGTGGAGGGTTGAAAAAAGGAGGTGGAGGGTTAAATGGAGGAAGGTGGATAGTGGGTGTATGAATGGGGGTATAGGTTTCTGCAACAGGACTCTATTGTAAGATGGATGGGTCCAAAACTATCTAGGATATCCAATTCTTGGATTTAGTCCTGAACAAACTTTGTTCCAAGTGTTATTCAAACAGGATATTCTACAAGAGTTTAAGGTTTTCAGGAAGGGAACTTTCCTTGTGAATGGGTCTGCCAATAGTTGAATTCTCAGATCTAGGGTTTTTGCTTAGGATTTTCTCTGCATTTTCAACTATTGCAGAAGGGTTTGGGTCGAGATGGGATCTAGTACAAAATCTTCTAGAAGCCAGAATATAGACCCAAGGTTCAGAGAGGTTGAAGGTCTTATAATAGCTTTAAAACAAACTAATATGTGGAGAAAAATACTTAATTCACAAAGTATGTTGACTGGGTTTCTATTTGAGTTTTGATAATAGTATTATGTCTTCTCAATATCCCTAGTATGGTCGCCATTATGTTGTCTCCCTGTAATTTGTAAGATGCAAGAACAAGTAGCAGGGAACCACATCAAACCACTTTGGAGTCCAGGACCTAGCCTTCCTGGGCTCATAGAGGGCTCTCTGTATGTTTACGATTAACTGATTTAGCTTTATGATTATATTCTTTTGCTTTTAGGCTTATTATGAAGATTGGGGTTGTTTGTTTTGATTTTTTGTTTGGTTGGATAGATAGAATGTGGGAAGCTTAATCCATTGGGCTATGGAGTCATAAAAGGGTTAAATTGTACATCAACTTTTCAAGGGTTTTCACAGGGAAAGCTAACTATATAAAATGGATCTCTTGTGGCAAGATGAATATGAGATGATAGTGAGTTCAGCAAAGTTGAAGAGCAGACAGTCTCTGAATTCTTTAGCTATACTTTAACATAAAAGCATAGCAGACAGTCTTTGAATTCTGCATTAAGGTCTTTAGAGGAAAACCATTTAAGATAACAGTTCAGTAGAGGTAAAGAGAAGTTAAGAATTCTTTAACTCAACTTCATAAGGACCTCAAGATAACAGTTTCAGAGTAACTAGAGAGCAGTTAAGAATTATTTAGTTAAAATTCAAAAATAAACCTTAAGATAACAGCTAGGTGAGACTAAAGAGTATTTAAGAATTCTTTAGTTAAAATTTGCAGAGGAAAACATTAAGATAACAGTAACAGACATAATTAAGGTACTCATGCAACATATCTTAATCTAAAATTTTTGTTTCTGCTATCAGGGAGATTGATGTACAGTATGGAAAACAGAGGAGAAACATTAACAAAATAGGGATAACATCACCATTAACATAGATAAAGGATCATGTGAAAGTGCTTTTATTACTGATGTCCAGCTCAAAAACAGTTACAGTTCTCCAATGAAATAGTCTTTGCAACTCAAAGTCTAAGCAAAATCCAACCTAGCAACCAACACTGAAAATGAACGATACATGCAGTATTTAACTGTAACTGAGGAGGTTGCCCTAATCTAGGGTGACATAATTGTATTTATTACAGAGTAAATGAAGTTTTGACATTTGAGACCATGCAAGGCCCAAGCCAAAAATATCACTGACGAACCGACTTGTAATAATAAATTTCAAATTAACCGCTAAGCTAACTTTAAAATATCTTTGACTAATTGCCTTCAAATTTAACTTTTACAATAACTTCTGAGTTGTTGCTAAAATATCTCTGACTGAAACATTAACTGAGGTAACTTATATTAAATCAAAATTAAACCGTAGGTTGCCAACATCTGGCTTTGTCTTCCTTCGTTGATTTGTTGCTTTGATTTGTCTTTAAACTCTTATCTGTATTTATATGTATTTTCTCTTTACTTCTTTTACTATCATTGCAATTTATTTCTTTATCTTAATGTTTGATCTATGTTCTTATATTTTTTCACCTTTACCTCTTGATAGCTTTGTTTACCTTCTTTACCTTTCACTGTCTTTTCCTTAATTATGTTTTCTCACTCTGTTCTTTCATCCGTTCTTTAACTGTTTTTATCTTTAACCTGTCTTCAACTCTTACTGCTCCTTTTTCTGTTTTTGTTCTTTGTTCTGCGCATAACCCTCTGGTGAATAAGGCTTCCAAACTGTGATCTAGAGAGCCTGGATTTAAACAATTCCTTGGGATTAGAAACACAATTTGATTATTGCCTTTCTTGATACGTATATTACCTGCAAAATTAAAAGAAATTATTAATTTAAAACAAAGGGCCTCTTTAGGGAAGTGATATGGCTTGAAGGTAGTAGGGAAATCTATGGACAGAGTCTGGAAAGAGGAGGTTTTTCAATCTCTACATGTTGCAATGGCTTTCAGGTCCTTGAGAAATGTCACAGGGTAAACTGTAGGTGGCCAACAGGGGTTTAAAATGTAGGTGGCCATTTCGCAACCCCCCGAAGGTTTTAAATGATGGGTAATTTGAGGTGCGAAATAGGTTTGGGACCGTCAGATCGGATGGGGTGGATCGGACGGTGGTTGGGTGAGGTACGATTATGGGTAATTTTGATAGGTGGGGTCGAGTTTTGAAAGGGATGGTGGGTTAAATAAACAGGGTTTATTCAAAGTGGGACCCGGGTTTAAACATAGTGGGGGAAGGATATAAAGAAGCAGGTTTCAATATAACGGGGTTTGGTAAATAAACAACGTTTATTTATAGTGGGGCCCGATAGTTTAAATTTATTTAAAAATAGTATAAAAGTGGGTTTTATATGTTTTTATTTTAAATAAAAGGGGAATGAGCAGAGGGGAAGGGATATTAGTAATGGGAATGGGGTTTTCACATAGGGAAAAAGGTTTTAAGAAGGGGAAAAGACTAAAATGAGGGGATTGAGGTCAAACATGGAATTTCAGAGCATGAGAGTATCAGAAAAGGTAAAATGAGAGATAATGGAGAGGTTAAATGGAAAATAATGAAGGCAATGAGATTTCTAAAAATAAATGATAGCCAGGGAATATTATTTTTAGTAGAATATAATAAATAAACAGTCATCCGGTGATACTGTAAAATACAGGAGTCTAACATATTCACTCTCACTAATGGATATGCCTGCATCGAAAATATGGGTGAGGTATTCCTCCCATTCGATAGATAGGTTACCGTGGAGTCCAAGTTCTTCTTCCTTAAGCTAAGATTGTTGATATGTAGATTGATTGTTCAAATTGTTGATCTTTGAAAAATAAATTCCCATGTTGTGAATGGTATTAATTATATTAACCAAGAAGGCGTGGATACCATTGAATCCCTTCAGTGCATCTAATCCAACCTCCACCAATCTACCATCCCCAACCTCCCATATCAGGATTCCACACATCCATTGGCATTTTTTAGTCATGCCTCGCCAAATGTAGGAGGAAATAATGTTCTTCTTAGCCCCCTCCATGATCTAAATCATATATGGTTTTCCCTGCATATATTTTTCCTTAATGAGTTGTCCCAAAATACAATTTTTTGTCACCTCCCTGCACATGTTCTTGATGATCAATTCCATGTTAAAATTGTGGTAGTCCAAGATACCCCAACCCCTCTCTTCGATCAACCTTGCTATGGATTTCCATCTTACCAGATGGATCTTCCCCTGCAATTCAGTGCTCGACCAAATGAATCTTCCCATTATATCATCTAGGTTGTGACATATCTCCATATGCAACATAAACAAATGCATCCAAAAGAAAAAGATGTTTTGGAGGACAGATTTAATGAGAGTCAATCTAACTCCAATTGATAGCCACCTGTGTGAACACCCATAAAATTTCTTAGTGAATCTGTCGGCTAACCATACCCAGTATTTGGTGTCATAATTATTAAGTTTGAGACAAAAGGCAAGATAATGCATTATAAAGTTGCCTTCCAAAACAAAATTACAATATGATAAATCGAATTTTATTATTTTTATTACTTTAATTTTTTTTTAATTAATTGAGCCAAGATTTAAATTTTTATACAACAACATCTCCACCTTACTCATCTCTATATTACTTTTAACCTTTTATTATTTGGTGACATATAAATGTTAAACATTTACGTCTACGCATCTAACCCTATACTGGATTATAGAACATATTTTTTATTTTGAAATAAGGTTATTATTTTAAATTCTCCAACCCAGTATGGAAGAGATGTTGTAGTGTATTATCCTATAAATATTTTGATTTGGTCAAATTACATTAAAAAAAGACACTAATCACTCCACAGTTAGAATTATAAAAATAAAATTAATAATTATAATTTTAAATATAGAATTATAAAGTTAAATTAAATTATTAGCCTACGAGTTTTGAGAACATGGTTTTTCCCATAATATTCTTCTTTAAAGTAACCTATTTAAAAACATGAAATTTCAATGAATTTTATTTTTTTGCAAAAAAAAAAAAAAATATTTAGTTTTAAAGGTTGGCTCTATAATTAAAAAAAATAAACCACACATCAATATCCAAAAATATGGACACGTTTGGAGGAAGGTTGAGAGTTAGGCAAGTTTGGTAACATAACTGCAATGCAAATAC
Organism: Pinus albicaulis; assembly: GCA_034641835.2. Taxonomy (NCBI): domain Eukaryota; kingdom Viridiplantae; phylum Streptophyta; class Pinopsida; order Pinales; family Pinaceae; genus Pinus; species Pinus albicaulis. The sequence continues at coordinate 1,613,662,091 of CM076579.1, forward strand.
AAACTGGTACATATGTGGCCATGATTTTCTCTTGAATTATTCCTTACATGTTTCAAGTTTGGGAATTTTATCTTTTCATTTAATCCGTCCTTCATATCAAACGGTGGTGGTGTGAGGGTCATAACGATCCTCTCCAAATATGACGAGCTAGACACGATTATCCATGCATCCTCGTTGGATTTGAATGGAAATCCTAGCTATCCATAAGCAAGGAAATGGGTCATTGGTGCGGCGGCGAAAAGACCCATGCTCACATAAGTGGATGAGTATTCATTTCTGTTATTTTATCCCTTATACATATATCCTATCTTAGTTACATATGATAAACTTATTTTAAGGATACATTTTATTTCTTCTTAATTGTTAGCTCCGGCCTAGCAATCACCTTTTGTCAAAGTGCTTTATGTGTTTTATATAGTATGTAATGTAAACATTTGAAATTCCAAATTATATTTAGGAACACTCAATAAATAAAAATATAAATTAATCGGAGGTATGATAAATAAAAAATAAAATCTTTTTTTATACTTACTCCAAAGATATGGTAAACAAATAAAAATATAAATAAATTGGAGTATGGAAAATAAATAAAACCTCTTTTTATACTTACTCGAGAGGTATGGTAAATAAATCAAACCCTTTTTTTATATTTACTCCATAGATCTTTTTATATTTACTTAAACTAAAAAATGAGGTTTTATTTATTTGAAGCCTATGGGCCAAGTACCATGGAACAAATTATTAATACCATGGGCTAAATAATATGGGCCAAATACCTATTTATAAAAGAGGTATGGTAAATAAATAAATATAAAACAGGTATACAGAGGCATGGTAAATACATATATGTCAAATATCATGGTAAATAAATATAAATATAAATAAATCAAAGGTATGGTAAGAAATAAAACCTCTTTTTATATTTACTCCATACTCCTCTTTATATTTACCAACACTCAGAAAAGATGTTTTATTTAATTGAAGCCTAAGGGTTAAATACCCTAATATTAATATTAAAATATTAATACTAATAATATTATTAATTATAATATTTATATTACTATATTATAATTATTATTAAATTTAATAAATTTGGATCCTGGAGGCTTTTATTTGAGTACACTACAAGCATTGACAATCTCACGTAAACTTAAATGTAAATGTAAAAGTAATGTTTAACATTTAAAATTTAAAATTTAATCTAATTAATCGGCCTTAATGAAAAATGAAATAATATTTGTGAGAAAGGATTCGTGTGGAGTGGAAAATAATATTTGTGGGAAAAGATTTCAAAGTATGAACTGGGATAGATTTTTAGGTTTGATTTTGTTTGTTCCTGTATTTTTTTTTCTACCTTTTTATTTTTACCTTTTCATGTACTTGACTCCATGGATGTGATCATGTGTAATGAATCACTCTAACCACCAAATTAGAACGATTTAATTTCTGCCTTGGGGAAAGACTGCCAAATTAGAATGATTTAATTTCTGTTTTGCTTGCCTGAAACCTTTCCCTGGCTCTAAAACAAAGTGATTTCAAGAATATATTTCTAAACATGTAAAAAGCCAGCCTAGATCCATCTTAACTCTGGATCTATCAAGCCCGGAAGGGGATAAAATATTTCGAGGTGCAAACCTTTCCTCAAGTTTTGCACTCAAAAAAGAGGTTTGCACCTCTAGAGATTTAATCCCTTTGGACGCTTGATAGATCCAGAGTTAAGATGGATCTAAGCTGGTTGATATACACTTCACATAACTTATTATGTTTTTCATGTAGGATTAATAAAATATGCAACACATATAGATACAGGTATTGATTCAAGAATGAAGGACTACGTCTCCTCCATGGATACCTAGGCTTTTCCCAACCCTGCGATAGGATTCGACAGGGCTCCCCCCCTTCACCTCAGCGGCACCCCATTGCAAGAAGGGTTCTGTTGCACTTAGTATCCATCGCTACAGGAAATGGAGGCTCCTAGAGGGGGGGTTGGCGCACCCCCCCCCCCCCCCCCCCCCCCCCCACCAAACAACACTCTGAATAGCAACGAAATTGCGCCTCTCAATGATTAGCCAGGGATCTCTGAACCTGCAAGCTCTCCAGAAAATTTGACAGTAGAACAAGACGACAAAAGGGAACATAGGAAGGCATCATCCTCAACATGAATTCCGATAGCTGTAGAACGGCCCAAAATCTATCTTCCTACCCACCGCATCAACGACAGAATACAGTTCATGAAGGACCATGCCCTCATTGGGAAATTTATTGGCTTTTGGCCCACTTAGAAAGCACTTCAAGGGAGGATAACCTCCAAATGGAAGCCCAAAGGGCACATCTCCCTCCAGCAAGGACCAAAAGGCTTCTTCAATGTCATATTCACCTGCATAGAGGAAACAAACCGCATCATGGATGGCGGACCATATTTCTTTAACTCGGCAAGCATCTTCTTATGGGACTGGGTAGAAATATTTAACCCAGACAAGGAGGACTTTAACTAGGCTCCCATCTGGATCAGGATGTACTCACTCCCACAAGACTATTGGGATGAACAATCCCTCAAAGATATTGGCAACAAACTTGGGGAGTTCATCAAGATTGCAGAATAAACCAACCTCAACCGTTACACTGCCTATGCCAGAATTTGTGCCTACATGCACCTATCCAAAGCTCTCCTGGACTCGGTAAGTCTATTCCATGATGATTTTTAATGGTTCCAAACTATTGATTACAAACATGTGCCTTTTCTTTGTCGTCGATGCCACGAGCACAGACATCTCTTCAGAGATTGCCCCCTCAATCAACCACACAAACCCTCCCCAGGCTTAGATAATCCCAATCCAGAAGGCTTCACCAAGGTACCCAATCGCAAGAGGCATGCCAGAAAATCCACATCATCCCCCAAGGCCTCTTGCCCTACAACCAGCAATAGCTTCGACATTTTTGCTAATCAAACCACCACAGAAGGCGAGACTTCAAATAAAACCCCTGACTCCTCCAAAGCAGCCATCCCCTCAATGGCGCCCTTGGAAGACCAGTCCTCTCCTCTTATTACACTCCCCCCCCCTCCTGGTGCTAATCAATCCCAAGCTCAGCAGGATGGTCAATCCAGCAAAGGAAAATCGAAAGATCTCGAGAATTCATCCCTCATGGATGTAGATGTCAAATAGAACCAAGAAGCATAGGACAAGGGTACCACCACAGAAATGGATCAACCCTCTCACATGGAGGAAGAACCCAAAAGTATTGATTTCAGCAACCTTGACATCTTAGGACTAGAGGCAGCATGATAAAATCATGAATACCACGAGATCCCACCCAGGTAGATTCAATGCTTGGAAGACACCCTCGCTAGAGCACAGAAAATCCCATCTCTTGGCATCCATGGAGGAAACCAGCTGGATACAAAAAAGATCCTGAAGGAGTCTCAGAAAAGAAGGCGATGCACAGATCTGCAATGACTCATCATTCTTGGAGGACAACTTCTTGAATCAGGATGATACCCCAAGTTGACCAGGTTCTACTAGACAGTCCCTCATAGTTCTCAATGAAGCTCACCTCATGGAATATACGAGGGCTCAATAGCCCTTCCAAGAACTGAATGATCAAAAATAGAATCATGCAAGATAAACCAACCATCTTATTCATGCAAGAAACCAAATGTACTAGTACCAACTTGAACTCTATAATTACCAGACTCTAGCAAGGTTGTAATGCCACTTTGGTTGATGCTATAGGAGCCTTGGGAGGGCTTACCTGTTGATCAGCGATTGTCATTGATGTCAACCCAAGCAGCACCAGGGGCTAACCCAATATTGAATGTGAATTTTGACCTACCAAATTAATATATTCTAGGTCAATAATGCTTTTGATGGTTTCTACTTGTCAAGATGTTTCTATTGATATATGGAACAACATGTAATTCTTCATGGTTTGAGAGATATTCATGTTTGAAGTTTGTACCCCCAGTTAGTGGGCTAAAAACCCATGGGGTTGGGGAATGGGTCATTGAAAATTAATAATTAATCTTTTTTAAGCTCCTAAAATCCCTCCCACGTTCACTTGTTGAAGTCCCTCTCAACTTAAGCATTCATATATATTGTGATCTTCATTTCCTCCTTAGGCAAGGGATTTCGCTATCTGAAACAGGGCATCGTGGCAATTTCGCTCTAAATTTTCTTCTACGAAGGATCAGAAGCTGAAATTTTTATGAGGCGAAGCTGAAATCCCAAGGACGCTACAGTAAAAATTTCAGATCAAGTTGCGCAATATTCTTGGAGATATGTTCTGTGGAAGTAAGGGTTTTTGCAGGCTCCTGAAATTCATCTCAAAGAAGTGACCTTGGTAAATTCGTCATAACTCTCTCTCTGAGTATCGGATTGGAATACCGTAAAACGTTACAGATAGTGCACAGTTTTTACTTTCCACTCTATCAAGTTCAGAAACAAATGAAGAAACAATGATACGTGGCATGCCGTACAAGTGCGCTCTAATGAAATAGTCCATAATTAGGGCATTGTGAGAGATTGGGTATAAATATTTCTTCAAGAATCCAAATTGGGTTAGCCCTGTGGCATTGTAAATATGACTCAAAGGAATACTACAGGACCAAAAATTAGATATTGAGGATCTGAAATGACAGAGATACACCAGATTCAATATCGAGCTCCTAGAAGGCAGGAAAAAGCTAGATCATGTGTTGTCAAGGGTTGCAAAGGACCAGACTTTCTACAGCAGAAAAGAAAAGCAAGGTGCAGCAGAGGGCAGCATGACAAGAGAAGCAACCAAGGTGCATAACAGCAGCAAGAAGTTCATCATATGAAGTCTTCAAGTGGGCAGCACTGCATACAATCATTGTAAAGGTATCATTGTACTTAGTCATTGTAAATACATTATTGTACAAATTGTACTAGTATCTATCTTCCAAGGGTTGAAGAGGCAGTGTTGGGAGGTATAGGATCATCATTAGGTGGTTGTGTCAAAGTTGGGTTATGGTCTAGTATATCTTCTTCTACATCATTCTATATCATTGTAAAGTGGACCATTTTCCCTGGTACGGGAGTCCATTCTTCTTTTATTCTTCTATAGGGTGGTAGGGTGGTGCTAGGGTGAGTTGTAGCTCATTGGGTGTTGGGGCATCCGTTCAGTTGACTACTGAAGAATCTTGGGCATTGGAGCGTCCATCCAGTGGGAGCTGGAGAAGAATGCATTTCTAGATTCTAGGTAGTTGGAGCTTTATTTTCAATTGGAGTTGAAAAGAAGTATTAGAAAAGCATTAGGTGGTTTTTGTCCCGGAGTGGGTTTCCAACTTAAAAACTGTGTGCATTTTTGTTCTTCTTGTTTGCTGCTATCATTGTACAAACACTGATAATAATTGAAGATTAACTAATTCTCTAATTGAAAGAAATATTGATTCACCCCCCCTCTCAGTATTTCCAACATTACCATCGCTTGTAACCCCCTCCTCATCTCCCTGATTGACATCCATGCCTCACACAACTTCATTGAAGCCTCCTTCTATATGATTAGCACCAATATCCATGATCATATTACTAATGTTTACTTTCCCCAACCCACAGCCCTGAAAATTGCTATCCTGAACTCCACAAAGAACCTAAAATCCCAATGCCTCCATCCCCTATGGATCATCAGAGGAGACTTTAACATGATCACCAAGCTAGAAGATAAAAAATGAGGGCACCTCATACTTGAAGCAGACAACCTTAGTTTCAAAGAATTCATTCAGAGAAACTGGCTGATAGACCTTATGTCTTCCAATGGCATCCACACTTGGAATAATCACAGGGGGGGTTCTGAGAAGATTTCCTCGAGGTTAGATAGATTCCTCATCTCGGACAACCCAATCCATCTTGGAGGAGATATACACTCAACAATATTTCTTGCGTCAGGATCTGATCATTGGCCTATCCAGCTACAATGGTCTCTCCCTGGGGTTGCGAGCAACAAGCCATTTCATTTTGAGCATTTTTGGCTCACTAATCTGGGCTTTAAAGAAATTTTTACTTCTTGGTGGAGCCGCATTATCCCACCAGAAGGATCCAAGATGTATCAATTCTAGTAGAAGTTAAAGATCCTTAAAAAATTTCTCAAACGATGGAACCATTCCTCCTTCGGCAACATCTTTCAAAATCATAAATAATTGGAACATCAAATGGTGGATCTGCAGTTGCGCATCATCCAAGAGGGAGATCTGAGGATATCGTGCACTAGGAACAAGATCTTATGACCTTCCTGGAAGACCGCAGACTTCAAGAAGAAATACTCTGGAAGAAAAAATCCAGAATACAATGGCTCAGAGAGGGGGAGAAGAACACTAAATTCTTCCACCGCGCCATTATTCAACGCCGCATGCACAACCGAATTTCCATCCTCAATAATAGCCAGGGGGTTAAGCTTGAGTAACATGATGACATTGAGCAAGAGCTTTTAAATTACTTCAGGGACACTATCAAAGAGCCTCATGGTAACCGGAAACCTTTTATCACCAAAATCACTCAGCATATCCCAAGGATTATAACCGATGATCACAATCAAATGCTGTTGAAACGGGTAATGCTGCAAGAAGTGGAGCAGGCCATGGCACAACTCAAAGATGGAAAAGCACCCGGTACAGATGGATTCACCTCCAACTTTTTTCACTTATTTTGGGAAAACATCAAATTGGAAGTTTGGGACCCGGTTGAGGAGTCGAGGAGCATGCGCTAGATCCTTCTAGCCCTCAACGCCACCTTCCTCTCTCTCATCCTGAAATAAGAGTATGCGGCTACCCCCAACAAGTATAGATCGATCACCTTCTGCAATGTCATCTACAAACTCATCTCAAAAGTGATCGCCAACAGACTTAAACCCCTCCTCCCATTTCTTATCTCTCCAGAAAAAACAGGGTATGTGTAGGGTCGTGAAATTCTGGACAGGATTATCCTCACACATGAAGTCGCCCACTCTTTGAAATCTCTGAAAAAGGCAGGTATGCTCCTCAAAATTGATCTTTCAAAAGCTTTTGATAAACTCAGTTGGGATTACATCAAACAAATTCTCTTAGCCTTTGGCTTCAGCCAAACTTGGACCAGATGGATCATGAGCCTTATCTCATACCCCTTCTTCTCCATCCTTGTCAATGTCGCACCCTTCCCCCGTTCTCTTCCTCCAGAGGAATCTGTCAAGGTGACCCCCTCTCGCCCTTCCTATTTGTTCTTATGGTAGAAGGCCTGGGAAGTCTCATCCATCATGCTACCAACTCCCAATATCTCAAGGGTATGATAATTCATAACAATCCCCCGATTACACATCAGCAATTTTTTTATGACAATATGATGTTTGGCCACCACTCAGTTCAAGAAGCCAGAACCTTCAAATCCCTACTCCACTGCTTTTTGGAGGCCTCTAGCACCACTATTAATGCCGAAAAAACCCAGATATTTTTTTCAATACCCCGACCATCACTCAACACAACATAGCCAGGATCTTGGGCTTCTCCATTACCACTTTACCATCCAAGTACCTTGGAGCTCCGCTCATTGATTCTGCCATCAAACACTCCTCTTGGAAGAAACTCTTGGACAAATTAAAAGCTAGATTATCCTTCTGGATTCAAAAATTTCTCAACATTGTAGGCCACCTTGTCATGATCAAAGCCATCCTCCACTAAATGCCCCTATATCTATTTTCAGTGCTAGCGACCCCTAAATGGGTCCTCAAATGCATTAGAAATCTGCAAAGGAACTTTCTATGGGACAGTAAGAGAGACAACAAAAAATGGGCCCTTGTGAAATGAACAGAAGTTTGCACTCCTAAGAGTGTTGGGGGCTTGGGGCTGTGGGATCCCAGTCATAGCAATGCCATCATGGGAGCACGCATTTGGTGGAAGTGGGTCTCCAAACCCAGTACCCCGTGGGCTCAACACTGGGCTTCCAAATACACTGGAAACTGGTCTTAGGAGGATCTCATCAGATTTAACCCTGAGGAAATGGGTTCCCAAATATGGAAAGCCACCAAGCAGCATCGCGTTATAATTCAAGAGCACAGCTTCTGGGAAATCTTCTTAGGAGCACAAGCCTGTCTTTAGGAGGATTTGTGGCAACAAACGCCCAAATTGGCCGTGCTTTTTCAAAAAACCCAGGTGGAAAGCAACCCTTCATGTAAGGGAGAATAATCAAGCCAAATAATTCTAGACCCCTTTCCCCAATAACGACTTCTGTCAATGGCTCCCTGCTTCTTAGTGGTAGGAAAACTGGCATGAGGAAATTCATGAAGACATAAAGAGGGAATTAAACAAAAGGAAAATTAGATGCACGGATGACAAGGACATCCTCCACTGGGGTTATACAACTCAGGGTACATTTTCCACTCGGGAAGCCTAGCATCTACTCTATCCCAATACTCAGAATATGTCGGATGCCATATGGACGTAGATATGGAGACCTTGTATTTGGCCCAAAATATCCACCTTTCTTTGGCTTTTGAGCAAGCGCATGATCCTAACTTGGGACAAACTTCTTAAAATAGGCTTTATAGGCCCCTCTTGATGTCTAAACTGTCTCAAGAATGCATAGATCCATAAATCATCTTCTAGACACTTTCCCCCTTACCAATAACCTATGGGACAACATAGCTATTCATTGCAGAAGAACTGTTACACTAAAAAATGTCACCTTGACTGCTAACTGTATGATCTCATTAACACTCATACATACCTCCTCTGCAAGTCTTACAACCTTTACTCCTCATGTCAAGCCCTGAAACAAGAAGAAAAACCCTTAAAATCTCCTTAACTTTGGTATCGCACTTTCTCTATATATTTCCGGTGGTCCTGCACCTAATGTTCAGCTCTCCTGCGGACCTAAAACGCACTTTCTCTGTGTAATAGGTGCGGACTCCTGTAAAAATCGAAAAGGCGAGAAAGTAAAGTGAAAAAGTTGAATTTTGGTCAATTCTAGAAGGTTCTAGATGAGATTTTTTGGGGATCAGTACGCTTTGATAAGTTGCAGGTATCCCACACCTTAAGGAATTAATCCCTTGATGTGAGGAGCATATCCCTTTGAAGGAGGATTCTATCCCTTTAAAGGTGGAATCCTAACCTCCTCATCTGCTCTATAAAAGGAGGCATTGGGTAGCCTCAAAGGGTTAAGATTTTGAGGTGAAGATTTTTGGGTTAAGTTTTTGGAGATTGAGATTTTGGAGTTTGAGAATTGGAGTTTAGGCTTTATGTGTGATTGAGTTGAAGTGCTGTCGAGATTTAGACTTCTTTCTGCTGAGCTTTTGAGAGGAAATATTACATACCTCTTTGTGCTCCTGGAGGAAGAGTGCAAGACTTATCAAAGTAGAGGAGACTCCTGCTTCAGACCCCGGGAAGGACTTTCGAACATCAAGGCAAAGGTTGTAAGGTTCTTCTGTTATTTTAAGATTAATACAATCAAGTTTTGTTTTTCTCAATAAATTGACGTTCGATTGTTTATTTAAATAAGTTGTCGTTTGATCGTTTATTTCATAGATTCCTTGATCACTATGATAGGTATGTTTTATGATTATTTGTTATACAGGTGCTATTTAATATTTTCTTGTTTGTGATTGCAGGTCGAAGGACACTTTCTTGCGACGAAAGGACTCTTGTTGCGACGAAGGATTATTGATGCGATGGAAGCACTACGACCGCAAATAAGCATTTGGATTTAAGGTAGGATCGACACCTTCATAGCATTTATTTGTAAAACGAATATATTTAGAGAAAGACAAACTTAGTTGTTCGTTTGTTGCTAGATTGTCTTCTGAAACTAGGGAGATCGGTCTTGTCCGCAAGACGGATTTATCCGCCAACAAATTGGCGACCATACTGGGGAAAGAACTTGTTGTTTTGGTTCTCTTTTATTTTTATTTGAGGAAACATTTTTCCTAGTTTTTGATTGATAGACATCTACCTGGGTAGCTTAGGTTTTCTCTGTTTTTGAAAATTTTGAGATCTTTTATGTTTTTCTCTAATTTTTCCAGGGACCGCACTTTGCCTTCTTTGCAACAGTACGGGCAGTTTCACACTTTCGTTAAGTAAACAGTGCGGGACCGCACCTGTTACTTCTGGGAGCCTGCAGACCCTGTTAAATTTTTTGAAAAACTTCAGATTTATTTTTTCTAGTTTAGTTTAGATTTGATTTAGGATTCTTAGCATCTCCCCAGATCTGTATTTTTCTTTCAAAAATCTCTTGTTTCTGAATTTCTTTCAGCAATTCTTCATCTCATCAATCTCCGTTAATTGGGTGTTTTGAGTCTCTTTTTTGAGAAATTCTTAATTTGATTTCCTTTGGTCATTACTTGGAGGTTTGTCTCATTCTTTTCACAATTTTACATCTTTTTGCTTTTGTTTTTGTGTATGAGTGTTAATCGCCTTTGAGTGTTTTTTGATCTTTGGAACTCTCCCCCATTTTTCTTGACTTGCACTTGATTGGTCCTTAGATTACATTAGGATCATCTTGTGTTTGAGAATTCTCTTGCATAGATCACATTTGCATAATTAGAATTCTCATTTTCAGAATATGAATGAAAAAGGTGCATAGATTACATTTGCATACTTTTCATGTGAATTGTGCATAGATTACAATTGCATAGTTTACATTCTGAAAAATCAATCATAGATTTAGATCATTTTTCTTTGATTTTAATTTAGATGTTTTTATGCTTGTTTTAAAAACACAAAAATATAAAAATTGTTTTGGGATTGATTTGCATTAGTTTTTATTGATGAAATTAGTGCATTAGAGAATTTGTTATATTTTCTCTTAGTGATAAATTTTTTGCATTGTTGGAAGTGAATGAAACTCTCTCCTTACTTTAGTTAGGATTCATCGAATTGAAAAGATTACATTATCATATTCGATTGAATTCAGTTTTGGGTCGGGTCATAACACCATTGGTTTCATATCCATTTACCTTTTGAGTAATAACAGCCTAAATAATACAGCGCTTAATTAAAATTCATCTAGTAATTTTTACATTTTTAGGGCTCTTTCCACCAATATAGCTTAGGTTAGTGTCTTGGAATAGGTTTTAGTTAACTCTCCAAGACAGTAAAACAAACAAGTAGTCGATCTTGCGGTAGGAAAAATTCCAATTGTTGCATGTATGCTCTGGGAAGCTCCTCCTAAAGGAGTCAAGCATGAGATCATATCTGAACTAGTGAGGTAATCAATCCTTCCTCATTGGGAACGATAGTAGATATACACGTATTAAAAATGGTAAAACTCGGATTGACCATTGTCGAGGAGCCTGGGGTCACTTGTCGATAAACCTTGGATTATGTCAAGGAGACTTCAAGGGGATTGAGCTTTGTTACTCTGCCCTTGCGTGTGTATCAGATCATAGACTGTTCCCGCAGGTATATTTGTTTCTGTTGGTAACCTTAGTGGCCATAATCTATAGGATTCTTTCCTAAGGTGACGGTGGAGGGAAGATCCCACTGTACCTGGAGCAGACATCGACTAGACTCACTTGGACTCTCTGGGGGGTTCTCTTCACCTGAGATGGTTTTGTGAAGAAACTTGTGCCAATCTGTTTCATTAAGCAGGTTGTCGGGGTAACTGTTCCAACTGCCCTTTCTGTATTAAATTCTACGATGTTGGATTTCATCACCAACTAGTGTTTTTAGTACGTGAAGTTACTGTTTGTGTGTGGTTTGACTCCTAGATTTGATAGTGCGTGTTAATTTGTTTGTTTTTACTTTTAGAGACCATAGGTGTGAATTGTTAATTGTTAATTTTAGTTTTAAATTGTTAATAAAATTCACTGAAGTTGAATATAATGGCAACTGTTCTGGAATTTACGAACCAAGGAACCCCTCTTAACGAGAATCCTAGTACTTTTCCTTGCTTTGGAAATGTTGGTCCTCCTTATATGGCTACTTTGTCATTACCTGGATTTACAATAGGTTTACCGATATGGTTATTTTCAACTTTGTTGGCCCTGAACACTCCAATTGTTTCACCTCAACCGGATGCTTCACCTCAACAGAGTTCACCATCTCAACATCACCAACATTTTGTTGACCCTTCACCTTCTTCGCCTAATATTTCTTCCTCCATTTCTTCCTCTTCGCTTGGTAAAATCCTTGACGCTAGTAACCAGGTGGCTAAGAAGAATAAGAAAGGGAAGAAGAAGAAGCAAGATAAGAAATAATTCAACCAACCAACCATGGCTGTAAGAGTTAGTTGTGTTGAGGAAACCTCCAACATGCATCGTAAACCCAAATACCCTTGCAGGCTTTGTAAGGGTGACCACTGCCTTATCAATTGTCCTGGTACTCTAAAGGTCTTGGAAGTATGGTCAGAAAAATCTCATCAACTTTCCGTTGATCCATCAACCAGTGATAGTCAGGTTCCTGGGAAAAAGGGTAAAGTTAGGTTTCCTTGTAAGTTATGCAAAGGGAGTCATCAAACTCACATTTTCCCTCACATGGATGAAGCCTCAAAATTGTTGGAAACACTTACTGTTCCACAGCAAGAATTTCTAACTGGTTACCGTAAAATTTCTCCCAACCTACCGTCAACTGATGGAGTGATTGATCTAATTTCAAGTACAGTTTATTCCACTCTTCCATTGGAGAGTGAAACTCATATCACTTAGGTTGATGATCCATTAGTTGATCAAGTGGTCGGTTCGATTTCACATTTGATCGATCCCATTCTCCCTGTAGAGAGTGAACTTCATACCGCTCAGGTTCTTCTTGTTACATCATATTCTCCTACGTCGGGGGGCATTTCACCTGTTTCTACAGAACCCCCTCCAAGTACTGAGGTCTTTTCCTTTGATTGGAATAGACTGACAGAACCTCGTCTTCCTTCCTCCATACCTTTCCAAATCATTGTGAATTTGGGTGGTAGGGACATTCACCGCACACAGGTAGATGAAGGTGCTTCTGTTAGTATTTTATCCTCAACTGCTTGGAAAGCTTTGGGTTCCCCTCAGCTTGTGCCTATTACGCATAATCTAAAAGCTTTTAACAGAACCATTAGTGAACCTTTAGGTATCCTTCCTAAGTTTTCTATTACATTGGAAGGTATGTCTGTATTTATCTTATGGTAGTTCGAGGTCCCTTGGATTTCAATTTACTCCTTGGGCGAGACTATGTCTATGCAATGAAAGTTGTCGTATCGACACTCTTTCGCGTGATGTCTTTCCCTCACAATGGAAACATTGTGACTGTAGACCAACTTTCATTCGCTAGTCTTGATTCGACTACCAATAATCCGACATCCCTGAATGTTCCTCATACGCAAGTGGTATCTACCCCGCCACGGGTTAATTATGTGGCAAATGGTCCCATGTTTTCAATTACCGATGCAAGCGAGCCTCTTACTGTTTGCTCGACTTCCTACGACTTAGATCCGGTAATTGACATGGAAAACTCTATGGGATTACTTGAACGTGATGTTCTTATCCCTTTTGAGTCCCTTGACATGTGTTCCTTCCAAGGAATTGTTCTTCCATCTAATGAAGACCTCTTGGAAGCCATGATAAAGGTGTGTCCATTGACATGTCTTTCTTCCAGTTGGAAGCCATGATCAATTCCCCGAGGAGAGTTCCTTTTACTGTGTCAACCTCATTAAAAAATGAATCAGTGAGTGAGGATGGTTCTTTTCCTTTGTCAACCTCATTAAAAAATGAATCAGTTAGTCCGAGGAGAGTTCCTTTTACTGTGTCAACCTCATTAAAAAATGAATCAGTGAGTGAGGATGGTTCTTTTCCTGTGTCAACCTCGTTAAAAAATGAATCAGTTAGTCTGAGGATAGTTCCTTTTACTGTGTCAACCTCGTTAAAAAATGAATCAGTGAGTCTGAGGAAAGTTTCTGTTACTGAGTCAACCTCGTTAAAAAATGAATCAGGTATGAGGACAGTTCTTTTTCTGTGTCGACCTCGTTAAAAAATGAATCAGTTGGTCAGAGGATAGTTCCTTTTATTGAGTCAACCTCGTTAAAAAATGAATCATGTATGAGGACAGTTCTTTTCCTGTGTCAACCTCATTTAAAAAAATGAATCAGTAGGTTATATAGATAGATTAGAAATAAGTAGTTTCTGAGGATAGTTCCTGTTACTGAGTCAACCTCGTTAAAAATGAATCAAGTATGAGGACAGTTCTTTTCCTGTGTCAACCTCATTAAAAAATGAATCAGTTGGTCAGAGGAAAGTTCCTATTACTAAGTCAACCTCGGTAAAAAATGAATTAGGTATGAGGACAATTCTTTTCCTGTGTCAACCTCTTTAAAAAAGGAATCAGTAGGTTATATAGGTAGATTGTAGAGAGTAGATATGAGGATAGTTTCTTTTACGGTGTCAACCTCGTTAAAAAATGAAACATTTAGAAGAGGAAAGTTCCTTTTACTGTGTCAACCTCGTTAAAAAATGAAACATGTTGCCATGAGCATAGTTCTTTTCCTGTGTCAAGCTCGTTAAAAAATGAAACAAATCCTCCCCTAATTGAGTCGAGTCTTTGACTAGATCTCGTAAATGTTAAGTCATATATTTAGGTTAGTTATTTCAGTTTTCCATAATTTTCTTATAGTTTTAGGTCAGGTCTTTCATATGATGTCGTAAATGAACCTTCATTCCATCCAGCTATTTATTACCAGTGTACTTAGTTGAATGAAATGAAGTTGGGGGGGCATGCACTCTAGCAGTTACGCTTAGGGGGCATCAAGCACAGTTTTCTATCTATTTCAAGCTTGTGTAAAAATGAAACCACTCTAAAGCATATTTTTTCTCTGTTTCAAGCTTTTGAAAAAATGAAGCCTATCTTGAGTCAGTTTCGGTTATTTTCAAGGCTCGTTAAACTCATGAAAATCCCGAGATTATTTTGCTATCGTTCATTCTCGTAAAACACATGAAAATGTCGAGTTCTTTCCGTCTTTTCCTGCTCGTAAATTAAATTGAAAGTTGGCCATATGAGTACATTTTTATCCCTTTTTCGAACTCGTTAAAATTTACAGAAAAAGCGAAACTACTGAGTATAATTTTATCACCTTTTCAGACTCTTGAAAATTACGAAAAAGTGAAACCTTGGAGTTCTCTTTTAAGCCCTTTTCACACTCTCTAAATATGAAAAGATTGTTGAGTACTTGATTGTTCGAACTCGTTAAAGTAAATGGATAATCGTCCCTTCAGTATGAGTTTACACCTTTTACGGACTAAAATGGACTATTTACGAAAAAGGTATACATTGACTAATTACAGTCAATAGAGTTCTCTCCTGCATTATTTTATCCTATTTTGGGCTCGAGAGACTAAATTTACGAAAAAGTACACCCACGAAGTTTTCTTAAGTTTTTCTTCTGTCTCCCTAAAATTGAAAAACACCGAGTTTCTCCTATACTAGACTCGTTAAAATTTAACAGTAAAGGACCTGTTCAATTTCAAATAGGAACGAACCACTCCTTCTTAGGGTTCGAATCTTAAACTAAGTTGGACTCATCCGAAGGATGAGCTTATAAACAAGCAAATGTTATCCTCCTCAAGCTTGTCAAAAATAAAGAGGTACTTGCCAGAAATGGTGGGGGAAAAGAGAGAAAAATAGGCATGTTTGTTGTATTTTGATTCTCTGAAAATTCAGTCAACCACTCTTGAACACGACACTTTCATCCACCTGGGTTGGGAAATCCTTTACCTAACAGTTAGTCAAACCACATTGAAAGTCTTCAGCTGGTTTCTGGGTATTAGCTTTGGGTCAATTGTCACCAAGCCATCTGCAGTGTCGTTATGTGTTCAAGAGGACAGTTCAAATAAACCATTCATTTAAGAAATATCTGCCATCCATTTTGACCATCCCTGAGTCAGTCCTTGCCATATATTTTCAAAACTTGATCTATGATTTCGTGTTGTGGGCTTGCCTACGACGGATCACTTTCTATCGATGACAACTCATTATCTAGGAATTTGATCTAGAAATCTTCAGTACCTTGAAATCTGCATGCCTCAATGGCAGGTTTCTCGCCTTCGACGACAGGTTGCATCATTGACCTTCGATCGAATGATTTTGTGACATGTTCGACTTCAGCTCATTCATTCACATTTCATGTATTGTACTGAGTACTTTGAGAGACATTGAAATTACTGGTGGTTTCTCTCACACTTGTTAACAGTTTACATCATTGACTGCTAATCAAGTGGTTTCTACCATGTTCGACTTCGACACATTCATTCACATGGATAGAATCGTACTAGTTCGAGATGCGGAAATCAAGACCCTGGATTTAGTTTCTACCATCCAGGCTGCGAAGAATTTTGTTATCATTTATATAGTGGACTATTTATAAACAGATGGCTATGTCCATGCTGTGTCTACATATGTCTATATTGTTGATGTATTGAAAATCATTCCTGTATCCGAACAGTTTAGATTAGTTTCTAGTTAGTTTTGATCTGAGTATGGGAATGCCTACCTCAGCGATGATATATATATATATATATATATATATATATATTGCATTGAATTTTTTTACAGGTTCCGACTGGGGTGACCACAGGATGATCCTTGAAATGATAAAGTACTTCACTCTTCATATATGACAGACTTCATCTTCATCTATTTCAGACTTCGCAATTTAGGGGGCAATCTGTTACACTAAAAAATGTCACCTTGAAATTCTGCTAACTGTATGAGCTCATTAACACTCATACATACCTCCTCTGCAAGTCTTACAACCTTTACTCCTCATGTCAAGCCCTGAAACAAGAAGAAAAACCCTAAAAATCTCCTTAACTTTAGTATCGCACTTTCTCTATATCTTTCCTGCGGTCCCGCACCTAGTGTTCAGCTCTCCTGCGGACCTAAAACGCACTTTCTCTGTGTTATAGGTGCGAAATCCTGTAAAACTCTAAAAGGCGAGAAATTAAAGTGAAAAAGTTGAATTTTGGTCAATTCTAGAAGGTTCTAGATGAGATTTTTTGGGGATGAGTACGCTCTGATAAGGTGCATGTATCCCACACCTTAAGGAACTAATCCCTTGATGTGAGGAGCCTATCCCTTTGAAGGAGGATTCTATCCCTTTAAAGGTGGAATCCTAACCTCCTCATCTACTCTATAAAAGGAGGCATTGGGTAGCCTCAAAGGGTTAAGTTTTAAGAAGTGAAGAAGGTTAAGTTTTTGGAGATTGAGATTTTGGAGATGGAGAATTAGAATATTTGAGTTGAAGTGCTGTTGAGATTTAGACTTCTTTCTGCTAAGATTTTGAGAGGAAAGATCACATACCTCTTTTTGCTCCTGAAGGAAGAGTGCAAGACTTATCAAAGTAGAGGAGATTCCTGCTTCGGACCCCGGGAAGGCCTTTCGAACATCAAGGCAAAGGTTGTAAGGTTCTTCTGTATAATTTTAAGATTAATACAATCAAGTTCTGTTTTTCTCAATAAATTATCGTTCGATTGTTTATTTCAATAAGCTGTCGTTTGATCGTTTATTTCATAGATTCCTTGATCACTATGATAGGTATGTTTTATGATTATTTTTTATACAGGTGCTATTGATATTTTCTTGTTTGTGATTGCAGATCAATGAAAGATGATACTTTCTTGCGACAAAAGAGCTCTTGTTGCGACGAAGGATTATTGATGCGATGGAAGCACTACGACCGCAAATAAGCATTTGGATCTAAGGTAGGATCGACACCTTCATAGCATTTATTTGTAAAACGAATATATTTAGAGAAAGACAAACTTAGTTGTTCGTTTGTTGCTAGATTGTCTTCTGACACTAGGGAGCTCGGTCTTGTCTGCAAGAACGATTTATCCGGCCAACAAGAACTTACAGAATTAAAGGGGACATCATCAGTACCATCTGCCTCTGGCAGAAATATCCCTTCAGCAACAAGCCCTCAACTCTCTTTGGATGCTCCTACCAGGGATCCTCCTTTGGACGATCTGGAAAGAAAGGAACAGGTGCATCTTCAAAGATCAATCAACTCCACAAGAGATCATTTAGACCAATCTTTGCAACAACCTAAAGGAGACCATCACCCTGCACCATTGGCAAGACTCATATTTCCCCTCCCATCCCTCGGAGAGCATCATACGGGCCAATTGGAACCTCTCTTTCCCCTGTCATCTTGTGGATAATCTCCCTCCCTCTCATCCCCCTGACTCACCCAGCACCTAGAGCCCCCCTCCTCAAGGCTTATTCAAGCTCAAATTCAACGACGCCTCCAAGGGAAATCTAGGTGAGGCCGGATTTGGTGGAATATTCAGAAACTCGGAAGGGAAACCCCTCCTCATCTTCTTCAGCTCTATTGGCTAGGACACCAATAACTCTAGTGAACTGGAAGGGCTCTTGCAAGTTATACATCTAGCTCATGATCACAAATTATTCTTCTTAAAAGTTGAAGGCGATTCCCAAGTCATCATCAACACTTCTCATCACCTTCTCATTGGAGCCTCAACCTCCAAACATTCCAAAATTTGGAGATTAGCTGCCCGTTTTGAGCACATTGAGCGATGGTTGTAGCTCCATAAGGCCATCACTTTCAAGCATGTTCATCGATCAGCCAAAAATGTAGAGAATCTCATGGCAAACAAAGGGGTGGACCATAACTCTCCCCTCTTCTCAAACTAGCTCTCTAACATTGATGATGAATCCCTCCTCTCAGTCTACACCCAGTCGGTGCTCAAAGGTGCTCAACCCCTGGATGCCTGTGTCTAATCAATGCCATGACCATCACATGGCTCCTCCTCCATGAGGTAGCTGTCACAGCCACATGTATGTGCATGGCATAGGCGGGGCAGCCTTTAAAGTAGCAAATTACCATCCGGGAGCCATTAATCTCCCTCTTTTCACCTGCTCTTAGTGCATTTACAACCTTCCTTGTCGTTACTCGCTGCATTATTTCATGGGAAATGGAGCTTGTTCTCCCTCATTCTCCTCCCTCCGTCTCTCGTTTCAGTTGGTCAGCCTCATCACTGCACGGTCGGCCCTCCAGCCTCTATTTTCTCTACTACTCAAGGCCTCCTGCCATTTTTATGTCTGCAACTCTACATGCCCTCCCTCTCCTTCTAAGAACTCTGATGCCTCAATGTCATGACGCCATTGTATGAAATTCTGTCGAGGTAGAGGCCGAAGCCAACCCTCCCGTCCTCTACTTCCCCTCCGCGAGTATTTCCCAGTTGAGCTCACTCTCAATGTGAATTCAACGAGCACGCCAAACTAGCAAAGAGTGTCAGCCCTCATTTCTTTGCACATTCCTGAAGCCCCTTCCAGCTCCTCTTGCTTGAGGTCTCAGAAAATAATGCGTAAATCCACCATGATTCCTTCCATCCTACAACAGCCCAAGAAATCTGTGGCTCTTCCCACAAAATCTACAGCGAATTCCTCGGGCAACAACAGTGGTAGCAGTTCAGCAGAGGACACAACGCAGTAGTCTTGGGTGCACGTTCTACCTCCACACCTGAGCCGACTCCACAATTGTCCAAGCAGGATGATGACCTCTCAGGCTATGGTTGTTTCATTGTGGAAGATCCACCTCCTAAGGATATTCAGAATGACAAGCGACAGAAGGATTAGCGCCACGGTGCCTCTCTCTTTTGTTAGTCACAAATCAATTGTCTTTTTTTTGCCTACTTATTCTCTACACATTATGTTTAAATTTTGGATACTTATGTCATGTGCTAGTTTCCCCGTTTGGGGCATCACCCCTCCTGCTACTTGGTATAATTTCTGGGTTGGTTTCCCCAATAGGGGCAATCCCTTTTTTGATTTTTTGAACATCTTTCCCACTGGAGTTGGCTAGCACAACAATTCTGGTGGGAATGTTTTGAGATGTAATGATGTACCTTTTTGTACCATATAATATAAATTAGACATATTTAGAAAAAATAAATAAATTATGCAACAAGTAAAAGTTATTTTTTGCAAGTGTAAATTCCAAAAAATTGATTGTGCTAAAGGAAGTTCAATGTGCAGAGGTCCTCACAATGAGCTAAATTTTGGCACATTGAACTTTGGCACATTAATATTCCTTCCACACCTCTTGCTTGACTCGTGAGGATCCAACTCACCTTCAATTTTTACATAAAACTCGAAATATATTTTTGCATGAAAGAGCATTAATTTATTTAACTGTGATATTCATATAAACCAAATGAAACAACACATCAAAATTAACTAAAGTAAAAATATCTAATAAAATTTTATAACTTCATGTAGGTTTATCTTATGAAAAATTTCCAATACTATATTAAACTTCTACCATAAATACTCTAAACTGCGAGAGCAATAGTATAAAAAAGTTTATTTGCACAGCATAAAGGTGACATTTTCATTGGAAAGGAACTACTCACTTTTATATATCTCACTTTTAGACATGTCATAGTATACAGGGATAACAAAATCCAAATTGTTTTGGGCGAGCGTGGGATCCACTCGGCCATATGCTCACAACAGGTCAATTATAACCCTAAAACTGAAATAATATTGACATGATGAACATATGAATGATGTACTCACCACTTGCAATTATATAATACATGTGTTGAGTTCTTACAACAGGCTACATTGCTCTAACATCGGCGACCATGAAAAACTAGGCGCCAACCTCTGGAAGCAATTCCTCTTCCACCCTAGCCTCCTCGGTGCAACCACATCATTGTAGCAGGACAAAACTAGAAGGATCATCCAAGACATGGTGTGTTGCTAATTCCAAGGTCAATTCTAGTAAGTTCCAAGCTTCATTAGACTATGCATATGGAGATCAAGGGGTTGTGGATTGCAAGTTGTTTTAGCCCAGTGCACCTTGCTACAACCCTAACACACTAGAAGCCCATGCTTCATATGCTTTTAATAGTTTTTATCAAAAGAAAAACCACTAGAACTTTTGTTCGAGCAACAATAATATTAAAGAATTTTGTTTGTACACATACTAAAATATTTTCTTGTAATGTAAACGACAAGCCATTTAAATATATATATCTTTATCTATAACATACTGCACAGGTATCAACCATAAATAATTCATCTGAAGAAAATGGATCAAAAATAAAGCTCCACATAGACTAAATACTATAGTGATGGCCATGTTTCTTCCTTTTAGTGGTTGCAATTTTCAGTTGTGAAGGTGCCCTTGGAATTTAGTAGTACACAAACTATATTTAATGCGGGCCCATAATGAAAAATTTGCTTGCCACTAGAAATATATCGCATTATCTATGTCACTTTCATAATATCCATCAAAATTGAAATCTTGAAGTGGGTAAAGTACTTGTATTTATTAAAAGTAAGTGCTTATACATTAGGGACTTATGACATTGCGAAAATAATCTTGTTCAACCTGACTAACTTCTTTTTCTGAATTAGTTTCCAGTTGCTAATGCGAAGGTCTATTATTTCTTGGCATGTGAAATAGTTTGAATGGATAGATTGCTTGGTTCGATGGCTATGGAGATAGGAAGGATATATAACATATATGATAGTTATCCAACGATGTCTTCGCACTTGGGATTATTGAAATGTTGATAAGTATGAATCAAAAGGAGACATTCACTAGCACATTTGGCCCAATTTCCGAT
Organism: Pinus albicaulis; assembly: GCA_034641835.2. Lineage (NCBI taxonomy): Eukaryota > Viridiplantae > Streptophyta > Pinopsida > Pinales > Pinaceae > Pinus > Pinus albicaulis. The sequence continues at coordinate 1,613,683,628 of CM076579.1, forward strand.
GGAAACAATGTCGCTCTTGTGACACATAGGTGTCCCAAGAGCGACACTTTGAGGTTGGGCAAAACGTCGTTTCCTGTCCCATCGCAATACTGATGTTTTTAAGGTAGCGTCACTATTCCGACAGTTTTTCGATAGCGTCGCTATTCTGATGTTTGTAAGGTAGTGTCACTATTCCAACGTTTTTGGGTAGTGTCGCAAGAGTGACGTTGTTAACGTAGTGTCGCAAGAGAGATGTTTTTAAGGTAGCATCACAATTCCTTCATTTTTCTGAAGTTTTTAATTTAGCATTGCTATTCCAACAAATTTCTGACATTTTTCATGTTTCATCGCTATTCCGACATGTTTCTGGCATTTTTAAGGTTTCGGCCCTATTCCGACATTTTTAAGGCAGTGTCGTTATTCCGACGAACAGAATCGTTGCACTTCCGATGGATAGCATCGCACTTCCGATGGATAGCATCATCGGAATACCGACGGTAAAAAAACGTATATGGAAAAAAATCGTCGAGTAACATGAGGTTTTGCACAAATAGTCTGTGTAATAAAATCGAAAGTGAAGGGTAGCTTTTATGGAAAGAACCTTCAAAGAAGCTTCGCTTGCATTTTGAAAATGATTCATTCATTAAATCTTTGAAAATTTCAACTGATAAAGAAACCTCAACAATTCTAATTCTGCAAGTGTATGTCCAACATGCCAAACACAATAGAAAAGCTAATTTATTACATATCAACAGATATAACTTAGGAAGGAATGATCATAACATTTGCGAGTAGTACTATACAGAGATCAAATAAAAACTGAGAGAAAGAACAAAGCATATAAAATCTCAGTCCTTCAAGAAACTCAATTTTGAAATCAGAAGTCGTCATTATATGTGAGATAAGCTTACCATCATTATTTATTCCAACAAGTTGTTTTGTTTCCTCTCCCGTAGGAATCGCTGCATCTAGCAACTGGATGTTATAATATCACAATATTATTATGCTCTAATGTGCCAAATTTTTTCTCTCAGCCACAATAAATAATCATCATATTGTAGTGCATTCAATTTATAGTATTTACCTTTATCAGAGTTTTTTGGGAAAAACAAACTGTATCTACTCCAGGTGATGTACCAAGGACTGCATCCCAAAAATATTGGACACCATCTCCAACAATTCCAAGCTCCCCTCCCTCATCTTGGGCATCCACAACCTCACCAGAATATGTGATCTGATATATGCCAACTGTTGTAATGAAATTTGAAACATAGACAAGTCAGCTCGGATGGGATGCACAAGATTTCTTGACTAAATATACCATGGCTTAACATCATATATATCTGTGCATTAAATAAAGGAAATACGATAATTTGAAGCAATTAACAACATTTATCTGCCACTTAACAACAACGGTCTATCATAAAGAGAAAGGTGGCCTTAATTAGCTGATCATTCTCCTGTTTTGCAAAAACATTAACTAAAAGTTACAGACCAATAAATATTAGTTCTGATGGAATAAAATCACAAGAAAAACAAACACATATAGCATATAAGCAGAGTGGATTCAAATAATTCAGATGTTAAAGCACCAAATAAATTCTCCTGACAAATATCAAAATAAGAGGTTAATAATGGATTTACTATAATTGTGTATACGAAATGACTGATTCTTCACTAACATGCCTCCTAGTAAATATTCCAAAGTTTGTTCTGGATGGAGCAATGTCTCTAACTAAATACAAGACAACACTCCAGGCTCTTATGCAAAGATATAGCTAAGAGGAGCAAATAATCAATCCCTTTTTCCAAGAACATCACACATCATTTAGAAATTATTTTGAACATCCAAAAACAAAAGTATATAGAAGTATAACATTCAACTTAAGGATCTCCTCAAGGCTCAATGAAAGGATTTTCAAGCTATTCACTCTTAATTATAGGAGCAATGGAATTGTTATATTCACCTGATTTTTTTTGTGCCTAAAACTCTCATCAACTAGACCCCTCAAATATATATATAGATGTTTGGCTAGAGAATACTATTTGACTCAAAATTTACCATCAAACTTTGATCAAAATCATGGTTATTAAAGAGGGTAGAAATGGAGATTCCAAAACTGGAGCTAGAGGTTAAAAAATTCAAATGAGAGGGCCTAAAATATTTTGGGAGCAAGTGTAATCCTATGATGCTTCATCAAAAAATCATCTTCACATGTATATTCCAAGTAATGCAACCAAGGCCAGAAAAATTCAGCAAATCAATTGTCTTATGACCAGTCCGGAGTTTGCAACAAGGGTCTTCACAATAAGCCTTCCAAGGTTACTTGTCCAAAGCTATAGGAGTTTCATCAATAATATATTTCAAGAATAACCAAGATACAATTGTGTCTTCCACTGATGTCTGCAAGGAATTTTTCCAAATCAGATCTGAGGTCTTCAAGCCGAAGAACTCAAAATGTCAAAATAAAACAGTAGATAAATGACCTATCAATGCTCACTAGAAACGAGTTTATATCAATATGTTAAGACAAGATGTGAGACAGTGCAGTTTCCACCCCAAAAATGGAACATACATAGGCAGTGCACAAGATATATCAACCACAGAGAAAATAAACATGCATACGCAATGAATTCTCCATTTTTGAGAGAAATAAGGAAGACCCTACTAAATAGCCTATTTGGAAAAGTTCAAATAAACATGATGTATTGAAATTTAACATATTTAATATTTGAATTAATTTCATGTACAATGCAAACATAATGCATAACCAAAGCCCTGTCACTGGTTTTCGACCAACAGTTACCCAAATCTTGACATTCAAGTCAGAACTTGAAACAAGAGAAGCATAATAATATAACTAGTTGAAGGAATTAGTATCACAGTTCCACTCACCTGAGATGTGCTAACATGAAGCTTAGGACCCATCAAATTGAATTTCAGTGTTGGGCATACTGGTTCCTTCCTTTCTTGTCCTGGAAAGTCACTAGAAAGTGGAGCCCATGCACGAGGAACTTGAAATTGCAAAAAATATTGAGCTCTTTAACTGAATTTTGTCTACACATTATTTTAAGAATGATGTAGATTTTATTTTCATAATGTGTAGCTTTGAACTCTTAGTCTGATGTAATAATCCAAAGGAATTATTAAACCAAAGAAACAGTGCACAAACAACAAATGAAAATGAGCATAATGCAAAATGTAAGAATAATCAGAAGTTGAATTTATTAAATGACATTCACTCCGTCAATAAATGTGATATGTAGACAAAGAGGGCAACAATGATCATTCACACAAGTAAAATACAATTGAGGAGATTTTCGAACTATACACATGTTCTTCACTAGAAAGGTTATTAGATTTATCATTGCATAGAGTCAAATATTGGAGAGTAATCAACCAATGGAGAAATCAGTAGGGTGATTGATTGATTCAGTGGGTGTTTTCCTCCACTCATGAGTTCGGATTAGAAGTTTACAATTACAATAAAATACATTTTCACTTTCAGCATGCTATTTTTCTCACAATGTCCTCCCTACTTAGAGGAAATTGTCACCTATTTTTGCTGTGAGGGGAAAAGTGTCGTTGAAAAGCAGATTATGACAACCACTTGACATGAATAGGAAGTTTTCCCTTTATGCCAACTAATTTTGTTGTGGACCATGGTACATTTTTTTCTAGTAGATTTGTGGCAGAAATTAAGCAAAGTGTCCTCATTCAGAGGCTAAAATCTTGAATAGTGACCTCTAGATGGTTGTAACACCCCATTTTCTCCCATTTTTTAATCATAAAGTATGGCATAGTGTTGTTGTAATTGTGGCACATATGTTGTGGTAACTTTAAAATTATCATGGAAAAATGTTTAATTATGTGAAATATTTCACCAAGTAATCATTGATAGCGGAAACTTTAAGATCCTAAGCGAGCCTCAAACACACATTGTCAATCGTTCTCAACATTACCAATAGCTTATTATCAAGCACATTATTCCACTGAAATAAAAATATGGAACAACGAAAGGTACAAATTTTCATTTAGTTCAAACATTCATATCCACATTATTACATTCCACCATATTGATGTTTTACCTTCTCCAAGAGAAGCATGAGCCACATGGACAAAATCCTATTTCTAGAAATATTCGCAAGTATGAACAAGAGGTTAGTAGTGTTGTGAATTTTTCAATTATTTATCAGTAGGTAGTTCCGCAATATACTGTTAGAACTTAAGGCTCATACATGTCAATATATATTAGTAAAATTAGCACACAAAGTCTGTCTTATAGAGAAAGAAATTTACTAAAACTCAAACAACTCCATTAATAAGGGCTTGGGCATGAACTTCCATGTATTTTGCAAGACTACCAAGTTCTACAATTTTCATTCATCCTAAAGTTGAAGATAAAACTCATCTACTATTATATTGTGCATATTCTACAACAAAGAATTTTCTTCACTGACATGGCCTTAAGTCATTGAAGTTGAGATCAAACAATAATGCCCAATAATGCTGGTATAGCTTTCGCATTGTTTTGGTGAATTATGTTGAAGGAGGTTGTTTGGTTGAGAAACAAAGTTTGAAATAAAGCGAATAGCATGTGACCTGACCTCAAATAGATGTTGCAAATCAAAGTTTCCAACACACCTAGTGATGAAGAGAATAGATAAGTTTGATCTATATATAGATATGTGCATGGGTCATTGGATCAAAGGAGCCAACCTAAACTATGAATTTCATCAATATATTTACACAATCTGACCTTAACAAGTATATCTTAGGTAATTCTACATGAAAACCAAGGGCCAAATCCAATATGATTAAATTTTGATTAGATATGAGAACATTGCGGGCCGACTTGAACTTGTGACTAAGCCAACCTACATGTCTACATGTAGGTAGACATGCAGGACAGACTAGCAAGCCTGCAAATGGGACAATGGTGTCTTTATGAAAACCTAGACCATATGGAGGGGCGTATGGACCATATGGAGAGACATGTCCACTGTGAATTCAAACCCTATACAAATTGATCCGGTTGCTTGTCATATTTCCATATATATACCAATGTTCACATAAAATAATTGTATATTCAAACGAGCTATTGAAGTCTACCAGATCATGGTTGATGGACTAAATACACCTGGTCACTGCTAGAATGCTTTTCCTAATGAATTTTATCGAGAAAGGAGGTCAAAAACAAAATCTTGAAGAAAATGATCAAAGATCAGATTTTCCACTTCAAACCAAAATTTCTCAGTAGCCTCATTGTCTGGCGTCCAAGGAGTTTTACTTTGCATGTCTTTACTGATCAAAGCCTCCACATATTGTAGAATTTTAAAATCTACCTCGCGGGGCCTGGAAATCTCATCCCACACTTCTTGAAGTAGTTTTTTGCCAGTAGAAATATATCTACAACTTAATTTTGAAATCTTTATCCAGGGTCGGGAGTCTAAGAATGGCTTCAATTTTTTGCCCAAGATTTCATTTACGAGGTCAAACATCAACTTCTTTTTAAAAACTTCCAGATCCAACATGGATTTCTTACATCTCTGGCTTCCATTGATGATTTTCATGCATGGATTGTTTTCTTGTGCATCATTATAGTAGTCTTCAAGTTGGTCAAAAACCTGAGGATCTATAGGATGGGAAGGATGGATCCATCTTGTAGTCTCCATAATGTTTTCATTGTTAAAACTAGTAAAAACTAACACATTTCTCACATACAGGAGACTTGCTTCTTTAATTTTTGGAAAAGCAATGCCTTCTACATATAAACTTTCAAAATTGGGCCCCTGCATTTCATCAAGGTCCATGTTCTTGTCTAACAACATTTCTGTTCTTGCAGCCAAGACACCATCCTCTGAACTAAGCTTTGACATCACATTTTCATGGAAGACATGTCCAGACTAATCAGAATCACTATTATTGTTTCCATCAGATTTCAGGCTGGAAATATTCTCACTGGGGTCTGTGTCAAACATAATGAAACATTAACCAATTTACCAAGAATAAACACGGGATTTTCTTTGACTTCGACCCTACCTTAATGAAATATTCCCTAGAAAACAATTTTAATGCCATAGGGTCCCTCCACGTGACCATCCAGACCACTGTGCTCATACATGGTTCCTATATCAGTATTTGAATGTGTCGAACCAAAATCTCCTGGTGAAAATCTCCTTAAAAGAAAATTTCATTATTTTTTTGGTGAGTACGTAGGGATAAAAGGATTTTATACGAAGATTAATTGTGATGCTTACAATTACCTTCACAAAAAATTAAGTTATGTAGAACAATCTCAAATATTCAAGTTTGGATGTTCAGACTTCCTGCAACAAAAAGAGAGGAAAAGACATAAGGAATCTCTGGAATGGAAAAGAAATATTTCTTTGGAAATTAACACCCCTGATGGATTTCCAAATGATGAAATTGTTTATATATTTCTAGGTCAAGAAACCACAGGCTCGCGTAATCAACAAAGGTTTGTCAAAAAAAAATTATTGGGTATTTCTTGGGTAGCTCCTCAAAGGGAACTTCTTGAAGACATTTTAGAATGTCACTCGTGATGGAATTAATCCTAAACGTGGCAAATAATCCTCCCTCTACATTCTATGTTTCTTCTGAGAGAGATGGCTGCAAGTGAGGCGGGTTAGAATGAGAGTGTTGAAGTCCATTGCTCCTAATCCTTCTATGTGTTGGAATAGAAATATGCAAATTCAGAGTCCACGAATGTTGACTAGTTTATCTTGGAGGTTAAAGCATCCCAACAACAAATGAATAAGGTTTCTGAGGTTCAGAAAATTCATGGTAAATATGGTCTGCATGAAAATATTCCAAGAAGCCTTAGGCGTGGAAATCAATGCCTCTAAGTCTCCTATTTTCTCCTTTAACACCCCACTATATGTTCTAATGCATGTTTCACGTACTCAACATATCTAGGAATGTTATTTTCCTTTCAAATACCTATGTTCTCTACTCCTAGAGATATCATTGAGAATGGTATCATGGGAAGAATTGCTTTCCTAATTTGAACACAAGCTATTAAGTTGGATTCTTATGGCTCTCAATTTTCTAAACGAAATTACCCTTCTAAAATATGTTCTTGAAGACATGCCTCTATACCAGTTTTTATCCGTAGTTTCTCCTAAAATTGTTCTCAAAATAACTGAAACATACAAACTATTTTTTACGCCAAACAGGCAGAGAGGAGAGAAAATGGTATCTAGTAGCCTAGAGAAAAATATACTTACTAAAGATAAAATGAGGGTTGGGATTATGAGATCCATATTCTTTAGAGAGAATTATGGTAGCCAAAAATTGGTGGAAATGGCTCATGAATCCCAACTCTCTTTGGGGAAGTCTATGTAGAGTCAAACATATATCCAACATACTAGAGCATGAATTGATAAGATTAGAAGGGGATATGAGGGGATATCATATATGGAAAAATATATGTAACAAGAAGGGTATTATTCAAAACCATTGATTTATTCTGGGAGGAATCATGGATTCAATTTCCCATACTGGCGCAGTTTGGATGTTATCAAGAATTGAAGGAATTGACAATAGATAGGGTAATGTTGAATTTTACAGTACTTGGTAGGACAAAAGAGACCCAAATATGTGGAGAAAGTGAAATTCAAAATATCAGTGAAACTATGATAGGAACCAAGAAGCCTTGGAGGAACTATGTTCAAAAATTCAAGAGAGACCAGTTAAATTCTAGGAGGGTGTTGATAAAATCAATGCGAGTATAAAATGGATGGAAACTTTATCCTCAAAGAGGCATACAACTTAGAAATTAGATATCAAAATCTCCAAGAGGACCAAATTTGGAAGAAAATATGGAACTTGAAACATTGGGCCAAATTCAATACGTTCCTTTGGATTTTGGGCCACCACAACACCCTCACATGGGAAGAAATTTAGAAAATAGGTTTCCAATGGCCCTCTCGATGCAACCTATACAAAGGGAGAAAGAAATGTTGAATTACCCAATGGATGAATTCTCCTATGTCACAATCTGGTGGGATAAAGGATATAATGTCTTGTATAAATCTGAAAAAACTCATGGAAACATCATTACCACTATCTCATAAATGGGAAACAAAAGGTACGAAATGAAATCATTAATCAGGCTTAGAAACCTCGTACAGGTTTTGTCTTATGGGGGAATTGGAAGTAAATGAATAGAAGGATTTGTTACAATAAAATTTTTCACCATGACGTTTTACTTTCTATATGGGTTCATCATTACTCATATATTACTCCCCTAGAATCCTACAACATTCAGTTCCTAAAATCAAGCCTTGAAATTGAGAGAAAAGCCCATAAAAGTCATAAAAACACTTGTACCGCACTTTCTCTTAACATTACTTGCGGTGTCGCACCTATTTTTTCTAAAGCATGCGGAGCTATTCGCACTTTTTCTTCATTAAAGGTGTGGACCCCTGTAAAAGGTAAAATGAAGGCGGAAGTAACAGTTAGAAGCCCAGCTGGTCGAATCTGGAAGCTTCTAGAAACAATTATCTAGTGGAAGGTTCGCTCCTATCATGTACATTCATTCCCCCATTATGGGAGCCTACCCCTTGGTATGTGGAACTCAATCCCTTTAAAAGAGGATTCTATCCCCTCTTATTTGGAGCTGCAACCTCTTCTCTTTTCCTATAAATTGAAGCCATAGTGTAGCCTCAAAGGGGGTTATACTTTGAGATTTTTTGAGGAGAAATGTTGTAGAAACTCAGACTCTCTTAACTAATCATTATGTGGGAATGATTACACACCCATGTGTATTTTAGCTCAGAGAGTGTCAGGCTTGTCAAAGTAGAGGAAATGCCTGTTCCGGACCCCAGAAAGACCTATACGACATCAAGGCAGACACAGTTGTAAGGCTCTTTCTTCATTCAAAGATAATACAAATGGATCATGTTTTCTCAATGAGTTATTTAATTAAGTATCTTGTTTATCCTATTTTCTCAATGATTTATTTAATTAAGTAGCTTGTTTCTTGAATTCCTTGATCATCTTGATAGATATATTATTAGTGAATTAGTTTATACTATGCAAGTGCTATTGATTTCTTCCATGTTTGTGATTGCAGATCCTTGAAAACGACTCTTTCAAGCAACTGGAAAGAAGACTACTACGAACAACGTTGGACTACAGGTAAGTCCTTAAACCTCCATTGTAGCTAATTCTGAATTGAATATTATCTAGAGAAAATAGTTTTTGTTTGTCTATTTGTTGGTAGCTATCCGTAGGATACTAGGGAGATATGTCTTGTCAGCAAGAACGATTTATCCGCCCAACAAAATGGCGACTCAGCTAGGGAATGGATCTTGAATTCTGTTTTCTTTTATCTTTGACTTGTGAAATTATTTTTCTGATTTTGATTGGTTTATACTAGCTTGGGTAATTTATCCCTGTAGAATCCCTGAAAAGTGCTTTATAATTTTTTATTTTTCTTTCAGTTTTTTGGTCTCCGCACTTTTCCTTTAGGAACAGTGCAGTCATCTCCACTGTTTTCTTGTGTAAACAGTGCGGTACTTCACCTGTTTACACTGAAACCTACGGACCCTGAGAAAATTTTTGAAAAACTTAAAATTATCTTTTCTGGATTAGCTTACAAGATTCTCAGTATTTACCCAGACTTGTATTCTCTTTCAAAAGCCTTGTGTGAATTTCTTTCAGCACTTTTACAATCTCATCAGTCTCCGTTAAGTTAATTGGGTGTTTTGAGTTTCTTTTTGAGAAATTCTTAATTTTATTTCCTTTGGTCATAACTTTGAGGTTTGGCTCAGTCTCGTAACAATTTTTCATGGGGGGGGATAAATTGTGTCTGAGTGTTAATCGCCTTTGAGTGTTTTTATTTTTTGATATTTGGAAATCTTACCCATGTTAGGAATTTACCGCAGAAATAAAATAATTTACTGAGAGGAATAATAATCATGAAAAAGAACCAACAACAAAACATTAACATAAACACAGATGTTATCCGGGAAAACCCCAAAATCCAGGGGAAAACCAAACCAATGAAATTTCATTAAACATTGGCCAAAACCCTGGCCAATCCGGCCAAGTGAGCCTTCCTCGCTCACCTCCAGGCCTACATTACAATGAAGTCTTCCCAGCCTTTTATAGGCTCCATTACATGCAATACCATGGGCTTAAACCATGGGTGCACAATACCATGTGCCCCAAAACCAATACTATTTACCCTAGTCAACATTGACTCTATCTCGAGTCAATTTTACCTAACAATTCCCCCCTTAAACTTGACTTGGGGATTATTGACTAAATTCAGCCAAACCTACTAGATGAGACAACCCTGCTCACTCTAGCTCTTCCCCCCTCAAATTTTTACCTAGGGTAATCATTAACTTGACATCCCCCCTATCACCTAGGTCTAACCCAGACTTTACCAGTGATTCCCCAGGGGTACGCATGCCATACCATGTCTTACAACAGTATGCCCATTTACATGTAATAAAATCAACTCCATTATAATAATATATATATTTTTTGTTTCATTGTTTCTATTCTTTGTATGACCATTCTCTACATTCATTCATGATGTCCTCTCCAAAGAGGACATCATAGTTGTTCATCAATGTCCATATAAAAAGAATCCATCTACCGGATTACATGGGTCACCAGCCTCTGTAACCGCCAGTCCTCTAGGAATTCTCTTCAAATACATGGTTCATCAATTAATTCATATGTACATGTCCTCTCTCATTTTGACATTCTTCAAATCATTTGATTGACACATTTGTCAAACACTTTGCATATAACCAATCCCCATAGTTTCTTATTCTATGGATTTACAGACCAAGACCTCTCTAAACCAACAATATAATTCCATAGGTTGCATTTCCTCCTATGCAAATAGCACCATGAGGCCAGCATGATCACAACAACACCAACATGATTACAAGAGCAATAATCTTCCTATCTGTGGTGCTCCACATTCGCATTCATCGCCTCCGGTGGCATAACTCCTTTGATCGCCATACAAACCCCAAAATTTTTATACCCCTGCAAAAAAAACTGTAAGCAGAATTCACCAGGCTCTTGTGCCTGCTCGATTCCACCAATGGATGAAAAGAAGTTAGATAAGGAACGACCTACTCTCAGTCAATCTAGGTTCAACTCTCCACCAAAAGCATTGTGACAAGGAGTAACAAAGATAGAGGATGTGAAACGAGCTTAAAAGGCCAACACCCTGCAGAGCAGAAACATGTTTTTGACATGGAAATACGTCCATTTCTTTGGGATCCTGTTGCTCGCCTTTGCCAGTGACTCCAGCTTCTTCAAGGCATTCTGATACACCATTTCCAGCCATGGCCTCCACTGCAACAGGGCATTGCGTGCACCTTTGAAGATCCGACCTGGGACATGTATTCAATTGTCAGACATGTCCAATTAAATCCCTTTTATATGTGGCGTCACATTTCTCTTGGAAACTACAATGAGCTGCATAGAACCCACCAGAGCAAATCCAATCCTGATTCTTGCAGTTGGCACCTCTAATCATTAATTTCCATTGATCCATCTGGACTTCTTGCGAACCCAAAAGTCCCCAGATCCTTATAAAAATGGTCTTCAGAGCAATCAGGATTAACCGATGGTGAAATTTCCCTTTAATTAGAAAGGTTCTTTCTCGTAAGCCTTCCCAGTCGCAGCATTTTCAATAGCAATGAAATTTGAATGGTCACTTTTCTAGTTTGTGACTCGAGCCTTCGTTCAAATGGTTTTTGCAGGGCTTAAGGCTCGGCCCTCCGCTCGGTGTTCTCATTTATTGAATGCGCCCCAACACCACTCCACCTCACTTCTTCCTTCGAAATCTAAGATGAAAAAAAAATAGCAAAGACAACGAGATGTCGCAAGCTGGGTGTCGATCTTTTCCACATCATAGAGTCCATAATTTTGCCGAACTAAAGTAGATCTAATCAGATCCAACATATTCACAGACAGATCTAGATATTCAAACATCAGATCTAACAGATCCAATCAAATCAATCTAATTCCATAATGACTAAACAATCTTGGCTAATAAAAAAAATCCACAATCCTGAAACCTGGCTCTGATACCAGTTGTTAGGAATTTATCGCATAAACAAAATAATTTACTGAGAGGAATAATAATCATGAAAAAGAACCAGCAAAAAAACATTAACATAAACACATATTTTTATCCGGGAAAACCCCAAACTCCGGGGGAAAACCCAACCAATGGAATTTCATTAAAAGTTGGCCAAAACCCTAGCCAATCCGGCCAAGTGAGCCTTCACCGCTCACCTCCAGGCCTACATTACAATGAAGTCTTCTCAGCCTTTTATAGGCTCCATTACCTACAATAACATGGGCTAAAACCATGGGTGCACAATACCATGTGCCCCAAAGCCACTACTATTTACCCTAGTCAACATTGACTCTATCCCGAGTCAAGTTTACCTAACAACCCAATTTTCTTTACTTGCACTTGATTGGTTCTTTAGATTACATTGGAATCATCTTGTGTCTAAGAATTCTCTTGCATAGATCACATTTTCATAATTATAATTCTCATTTTCAAAATATGAATGAAAAATGTGCATAGATTACAACTGCATAGTTTACATTCTGGAAAAATCAATCGTAGATTTAGATCAGTTTTTTTATTTGAATTTACGTGTTTTTATGCTTGTTTTAAAAACATAAAAATTAAAAATTGTTTGGAATTGATTAGTATTAGTTTTTCTTGCTGGAATTAGTGCATTAGAGAATTTGCTTTATTTTCTCTTATTTATCAATTTTTTCATTGTTGGAAGTGAATGGAAACTCTCTCCTTACTTTAGCTAATATTCATTGAATTGAAAAGATTACATTATCATATTCGATTGCATTCAGTTTTGGGTCGGGTCATAACACCATTGGTTTCATATCCATTTAGCCTTTGATTAATAACAGCCTAAATAACACAATGCTTAATAAAATTCAACTAGTAATTTTTACATTTTTAGGGCTCTTTCCACCAATCTAGCTCAAGATTAGTGCTTTGGAATAGGTTGTAGTTAACTTTCCAAAGAAACTAAACAAACAAGTAGTCGATCTTGTGGTAGGAAAATTCCAATAGTAGCATGTATGCTCTGGGAAGCTCCTCCTAAAGGAGTCAAGCACGAGATCATATCTGAACCAGTGGGGTAATCAATCCTTCCTCATTGGGAACGATAGAAGATATACACGTATTAAAAATGGTAAACCTCGAATTGACCATTGTCGAGGAACCTGGGGTCACTTGTCGATAAACCTTGGATTATGTCAAGGAGACTTCAAGGGGATTGAGCTTTGTTACTCTGCCCTTGCATGTGTATCGGATCGTAGATTGTTCCCCCAGGTATATTTTTTCTTTTTGGTGACCTTAGTGGCCATAAAATTTAGGATTCTTTTCCAAGGTGACGGTGGAGGGAAGATCCCACTGTACTTGGAGCAGACGTTGACTAGACTCACTTGGACTCTCCGGAGGGTGATCTTCACTCGAGATGGTTTAAGTGGAGAAACTTGCACCGGGCTGTTTCATTAAGCAAGTTGTCAGGGTAATTGTTCCAACTGCCATTTCTGCATTAAAATTCCACGATGTTGGATTTCATCACCAACTAGTTTTTTTTTAGTGCGGGAATCTACTGTTTGTGCATGGTTTGACTCCTAGATTTGATAGCGCATGTTCATTTGTTTGTTTTTACTTTTAGAGACCATAGGTGTGAATTGTGAATTTTATTGGTTAAGTGTGAATTGTGAATTGTTAATAAAATTCACTAAAGTTGAATATAGTGGCAACAGTTCTGGAATTTACCAACCAAGGAACCCCTCTTAATGGGAATCCTAGTAATTTTCCTTCCTTTGGAAATGTTGGTCCTCCTTATATTTCTACATTATCATTACCTGGATTTGCAATAGGTTTACCAGTATGGTTATTTTCAACTTCGTTGTCCCCGAATACTCCAATTGTTCCCCCTCAACCGAATGCTTCACCTCAACAGATTTCACCATCTCAACATCACCAACCTCATGTTGACCCTTTACCTTCTTTGCCCAATATGTCTTCCTCCCTTTCTTCCTCTTCGCTTGGTAAAAGCCTTGATGCTAGTAACTAGGTGGCTAAGAAGAAGAAGAAAGGGAAGAAGAAGAAGAAGAAATATAAGAAAGAAGTCAACCAACCAACCATGGTTGTAAGTGTTAGTAGTGTTGAGGAAACCTCCAGCATGTATCGCAAACCCAAATATCCTTGCAAGCTTTGTAAGGGTGACCACTTCCTTATCAATTGTCTTGGTATTCCAAAGGTTTTGGAAGTATGGTCAGAAAAATCACATCGGCTTACCATTGATCCATCGACCAATGATTGTTAGGTTCTTGGGAAAAAGGGTAAAGTTAGGTTTCCTTGTAGGTTATGCAAAGGGAGTAATCAAACTCACATTTTCTCTCACATGGATGAAGCCTAAAAAATGTTGTAAAACCTTACTGTTCCACAACAAAAACTTCCAACTGGTTACCATAAACTTTCTCCCAACCTACCGTCAACTGACAAAGTGATTGATATAATTCCAAGTACGGTCAATCCCACTCTTCCATTGGAGATTGAAACTCATATCACTTAGGATGATGATCAATTTGTTGATCAAGTGGTCAAATCGATTTCACATTCGTCAATCCCACTCTCCCTGTCGAGAGTGAAATTCATATCACTCAGGTTCTTCTTGTTACATTAGATTCTTCTACATTAGGGGGCATTTCACATGTTTCTATAGAACCCCCTCCAAGTACAGAGGTCTTTTCCTTTGATTGGAATAGACTGACAGAGCCTCGTCTTCCTTCCTCCATCCCTTTCCAAATCATTTTGAAGGCTTGTGGTAAGAATGTGTGCCGCACACATGTAGATGAAGGTGCTTCTATTAGTATTTTATCCTCAACTGCTTTGCAAACTTTAGGTTCCCCTCAGCTTGTGCCTGTTACACAGAATTTTTTAGTGTTAGGTAAACTTGACTCGAGATAGAGTCAATGTTGACTAGCGTAAATAGTAGTGGTTTTGGGGCACATGGTATTGTGCACCCATGGTTTTAGCCCATGGTATTGCATGTAATGGAGTCTATAAAAGGCTGGAAAGACTTCATTGTAATGTAAGCCTGGAGGTGAGCGATGAAGGTTCACTTGGCTGGATTGGCCAGGGTTTTGGCCAATGTTTAATTAAATTTCATTGGTTGGGTTTTTCCCCGGAGTTTAGGGTTTTCCCAGATAAACATATGTGTTTATGTTTATGATTTGTTGCTAGTTATGTTTAATTATTCCTCTCGGTAATTATTTATATTCTCTGGTAAATTTTTCTTCATTTGGTATCAGAGCCATATTTGGCTTCAGAGGGACGCTTTTGTAGCCAAGGTTTTTATTGGCATGTGAATGGAGAAATCAATGCAGCCTTTTTCAGATCTAGCCATACAGAGCATGGTGTTACTAGGAAATAGGAAATATCCGATTCATTGATTCCATGGAGAGTTTCTAAATGGAGATAGAGGACAATGGTGCTGCCACAACCCAAATCTAGCGACTAACAGTAATAAGAAGTTGGTCCGAGAAATTCAGAGATGAGAGGATGGTTATATTAAGAGAGCAACAAGGGTGTAAAAAAGAAAAGAAAAAAATTAATTATTATAATGGAGTTAATTTTTGCATGTAAATGTGCATACTGCTATAAGACCTAGTATGGCATGCGTACTCCTGGGTAATCACTGGTAATGTTTGGTTTAAACCTAGGTGATAGGGGGGATGTCAAGTTAACTATTACCCTGGGTAAAAATTTGAGGGGGAGGAGCTAGAGTGAGAGAGGTTGTCTCATTTAGCAGTTTTGGCTGGATTTAGTCAGGAAACCCCAAGTCAAGTTTAAGGGGGGATTGTTAGGTAAACTTGACTCGGGATAGAGTCAATGTTGACTAGTGTAAATAGTAGTGGTTTTGGGGCACGTGTTATTGTGCACCCATGGTTTTAGCCCATGGTATTGCATGTAATGGATTCTATAAAAGGCTGGAAAGACTTCATTGTAATGTAGGCCTGGAGGTGAGCGATGAAGGTTCACTTGGCCGGATTGGCCAGGGTTTTGGCCAATGTTTAATGAAATTTCATTGGTTGGGTTTTTCCCCGAAGTTTGGGGTTTTCCCAGATAAACATATGTGTTTATGTTTATGATTTATTGCTAGTTATGTTTAAGTATTCCTCTCGGTAATTATTTATATTCGTCGGTAAATTTTCTTCAGTCAGCTTTTAACAGAACCATTAGTGAACCTTTAGGGATCCTTCCAAATTTTCCTATTACCTTGGAAGGAAAAATTGTCTGTATTGATCTTATGGTAGTTCGAGGCCCCTTTTATTTCAATTTACTCCTTAGGCAAGACTATGTCTATGCAATGAACGTTGTCATATCAACACTCTTTTGCGTGATGTCTTTCCCTCACAATGGTAACATTGTGACTGTAGACCAACTTTCATTCGCTAGTCTTGATTCGATTACCAATAATCTGACACCCCTAAATGTTCCTTATACAGAAGTGGTATCTACCTTGCCACGGGTTAATTATGTGGCAAACAGTCCCATGTTTTCAGTTACCGATGTAAGTGAGCCTCTCATTGTTTGCTCGACTTCCTTTGACTTAGATCTGGTAATTGACATCGCAAACCCTATGGGATTTTTTGAATGCGATGTTCTTATCCCTTTTGAGTCCCTTGACATGTGTTCCTTCCAGAGAATTTTTCTTCCATCTGATAAAGCCCTCTTGGAATCCATGATCGAGGTGTGTCCCTTGACATGTGTTTCTTCCAGTTGGAGGCCATGAATAGGGACCCATGAGGAAAGTTCCTTTTACTGTGTCAACCTCATTAAAAAATGAAACATGTAGAAGAGGAAAATTCCTTTTACTGTTTCAACCTCATTAAAAAATGAATCAGTGGTTTAAGAGGAAATTTCCTTTTACTGTGTCAACCTCGTTAAAAAATGAATTAGTGGTTCAAGAGGAAATTTCCTTTTACTGTGTCAACCTCATTAAAAAAATGAATCAGTGGGTAATGAGGATAATTCCTTTTATTGTGTCAACCTCATTAAAAAATGAATCAGTTCATCAGGAGGAAAGTTCCTTTTACTGTGTCAACCTCGTTAAAAAATGAAACATGTAGAAGAGGAAAGTTCCTTTTACTGTGTAAACCTCGTTAAAAAATGAATTAGTGGTTTAAGAGGAAAGTTCCTTTTACTGTGTCAACCTCGTTAAAAAATGAATCAGTGTTTCAAGAGGAAAGTTCCTTTTATTATGTCAACTCGTTAAAAAATGAATTAGTGGGTAATGAGGATAATTCCTTTTACTGTGTCAATCTCGTTAAAAAATGAATCAGTTCATCATGAGGATATTTTCTTTTACTGTGTCAACCTCGTTAAAAAATGAAACATGTAGATGAGGAGAGTTCCTTTTACTGTGTCAACCTCGTTAAAAAATGAATTAGTGGGTTGAGGACAGTTCTTTTCCTGTGAAAAACTCATTAAAAAATGAATCAGTAGGTTATGTAGGTAGATTGTAGATTGTATATTGTAGATTAAAGAAAGAGGAAAGTTCCTTTTACTGTGTCAACCTCGTTAAAAAATAAAACATGTAGTTGAGGATAGTTCCTGATATTGTGTCAACCTCGTTAAAAAATGAAACATGTATTAGATGAGGATGGTTCTTTTCTTGTGTCAACCTCGTTAAAAAATGAAACAGACCAATGAGGATAGTTCTTTTCCTGTGTCAACCTCATTAAAAAATGAATCAATAGGTTATGTAGGTAGATTGTAGAGAGTAGATTGATAAATTCCAATGAGGATAGTTCTTTTATTGTGCCAACCTCGTTAAAAAATGAAACATGTAGATGAGGAGAATTCCTTTTACTGTGTCAACCTCGTTAAAAAATGAATCAGGTCATGAGCATAGTTCTCTTTCTTGTGCCAAGCTTGTTAAAAAAATGAAACAACATGCCATGAGGATAGTTATTTTCCTGTGTCAACCTCGTTAAAAAGTGAAACAAACCTTGACCATAGTTCTTTTCCTGTGTCAAGCTCATTAAAAAATGAAACAAATCCTCTCCTATTTTATTCGAGTCTTTCATTTGATCTCGTAAATGAACCTTCATTCCATTCAGCTATTAGTAACCAGTAGTCTACTTAGTTAAATGAAATGAAGCTTGGGGGGCATGCACTCTAGCAAGTTACGCTTGGGGGCATTGAAACTTATTTCAAGCATGAATTTTCCTTTGTTTCAAGCTTGTGTAAACATGAAACAAACCTTTCTCAAGCATAGTTTCCCTACGTTTCAAGCTTGTGTAAAAATGAAACCACTCTCAAGCATAATTTTTCCTATGTTTCAAGCTTGTATAAAAATGAAACCTATCTTGAGTCCATTTCGGTTATTATTTTCAAGACTCGTTAAACTCATGAAAATCCCGAGCTTCTTTTTCTATTCTTTTCATGCTCGTAAAACGTACATGAAAATGCCGAGTTCTTTCCGTATTTTCCTATTCATAAATTAAATTGAAATTTGGCCACATGAGTACACTTTTTATCACTTTTTTGAACTCGTTAAAACTTATGAAAAAACGAAAACCATGAGTACATTTTTATCACTTTTTCGAACTCTTTAAAGCTTACAAAAAAGCGAAAACCATGAGTACATTTTTATCCCTTTTTCGAACTCGTTAAAACTTATGAAAAAGCGAAAATGATGAGTATACTTTTATCACTTTTTCGGGCTATTGAAAATTACGAAAAAGCCAAACCCTGGAGTCCTCTTTTAAGCCCTTTTCAGACTCTCTAAACATGAAAATATTGTTGGGTACTTGACTATTCAATCTCATTAAAGGAAATGAACAGTCATCCCTTCAGTATAAGTTTACCCCTTTTCCAAACTGACATGGACTATTTACGAAAAAGGTATATGTTGACTAATCATGGTCAATAGAGTTCTCTCCTGCATTATTTTATCCTTTTTCAGGCCTGAAAGACTAAATTTACGAAAAAGTACACACACGGATTTTTCTTAAGTTTTTTCTTCTGACTCCCTAAAATTTAAAAACATCGAGTTTCTCCTATACTGGACTCGTTAAAACTTAACAGTAAAAGGACCTGTCGATTACAAACAAGAACGAACCACTCCTTCTTAGGGTTCGATTTTATACTAAGTTGGACTCATCCGAAGGATGAGCTTATATAACAAGCAAATGTTATCCTCCTCAAGCTTGTCAAAAATAAAGAGGTACTTGCCATAAATGGTGGGGGGAAAAGAGAGAAAATGAATCCATTTGTTACACTTTGTATGAAAGCAGTATACCACTCTTGAACATGACACTTTTTGTCACACTTCTACTAGGTTAGGAAAATCCTTTGCCTATCAGTTAATCAAACCACATTGAAAGTCTTCATCCGGTTTTTGGGTATTAGCTTAGGTCATTTGTCACCAAACCATCTACAGTGTCATTATGTGTTCAAGAGGACAGTTCAAACAAACCATTCATCTGCAAACATTTGTCTCAATTCGTGTTGACCATCGACCTTGATTCAGTCCTTGCAAAATATTTCTTCAAAACTTTCTAATGGTTTCATGCCATGGGCTTTCCTATGATAGATCACTTTCTATCAACGACAGCTCATCATCTATGAAGTTGATCTAGAATCCTTCAGTACCTTGGAATCTGCATGCCTAAATGGCAGGTTTCGCGCCTTCGACGACAGGTTACATCATTGACTTTCTATCGAATGATTCTGTGAGATGTTCAACTTCATATCATTTATTCACATTTCATGGATTGTACTGAGTACTTTGAGAGCCATTGTCATTATTGATGGTTTCTCTCGCACTTATTAACAGTTCACATCATTGACTGGTAATCAAGTGGTTTCTACCATTTTCGACTTCAACGCAATCAATCGCATGGATAGAATCATACTAGTTCAGGAAGCAAAAATCAAGACCCTGGATCTAGATTCCACCATCCAGGCCACGAGGAGTTTTATTATTCATTATGCAGTATAATATTCATAACAGATGGATGTGTCCATACTATGTCTACACTATTGATGTAATATTAAGATCATTTCTGTATCAGAACAAGTTTTAGTTAGTTTTGATTTGAGTATGGGAATGCCTACCTTAGTGATGATATATATATATATATATATATATGTTTGAATTGAATTTTTTTACAGGATTCTGATTGGGGTGTCCACAAGCTAATCCTCGAAATGATAACGCACATCACTCTTCGAATGGTCTCAGACTTCGCACTTTAGGGGGCAATCTGTTACACTAAAATTTGTCACCATGAAGTTTTACTGTCTATATGGGTTCATCATTACTCATATATTACTCCCTTAGAATTCTACAACATTCAGTTCCTAAAATCAAGCCTTGAAATTGAGAGAAAAGCTCATAAAAGTCATAAAAACACTTGTACCACACTTTATCTTAACATTACCTGCAGTGCCGCACCTATTTGTTCTAAAGCCTGCAGAGCTTATCGCATTTTTTCTTAATTAAAGGTGCGGAGCTTATCGAACTTTTTCTTCATTAAAGGTGTGGACCCCTGTAAAAGGTAAAATGAAGGCGGAAGTAACAGTTAGAAGCCCAGTTGGTCGGATCTGGAAGCTTCTAGAAACAATTATCCGGTGAAAGGTTTTCTCCTATCATATACATTCATTCCTCCATTATGGGAGCCAACCCCTTGGTATGTGGAAATCAATCCCTTTCAAAGAGGATTCTATCCCCTCTTATTTGGAGCTGCAACCTCTTCTCTTTTCCTATAAATTGAAGCCATAGTGTAGCCTCAAAGGGGGTTAGACTTTGAGATTTTTTGAGGAGAAATGATGTAGAAAATCGGACTCTCTTAACTGATCATTATGTGGGAATGATTACACACCCATGTGGATTTTAGCTAAGAGAGTGCAATGCTTGTCAAAGTAGAGGAAACGCCTGTTCCGGACCCCAGAAAGACATGTACGACATCAAGGCAGACACGGTTGTAAGGCTCTTTCTTCATTCAAAGATAATACAAATGGATCCTGTTTTCTCGATGAGTTATTTAATTAAGTATCTTGTTTATCCTATTTTCTTAATGAGTTATTTAATTAAGTAGCTTGTTTATCCTATTTTCTCAATGAGTTATTTAATTAAGTAGCTTGTTTCTTGAATTCCTTGATCATCTTGATAGATATATGATTAGTGAATTAGTTTATACTATGCAGGTGCTATTTATTTCTTCCATGTTTGTGATTGCAGATCCTTGAAGACGACTCTTTCAAGCAACTAGAAAGAAGACTACTACGAACAGCGCTGGACTACAGGTAAGTCCTTAAACCTCCATTGTAGCTAATTCTGAATTGAATATTATCTAGAGAAAATAGTTTTTGTTTGTCTGTTTGTTGCTAGCTATCCATAGGATACTAGGGAGATCTATCTTGTCAGCAAGAACGATTTATCCGCCCAACAGGAGTTTCCATGAAAATGAACAATGCATTGAGGATTCATGAAAATAATTAGCACATAAATCAAGGAAAAAATTCTTATTGGTAATTGGTCCTATTAAAACTCTAAAGGAATCCCAAATGAAGAACGAATTCTATGAGATCTCAATATTCATCACTCTTGGCCTTGTTCAAATTTTATCATGATCTGTTGCAACAATTGGTAGATGTTTGAAGTTTACCTGTAAAATTTTTGGCATCATGGACATTTTCCAGTCCTGCTGCATCCTCACTCCATAGCTGCAACCATATAAGGTGCTAAAATTATAGCAGATTACACTAGAAAATTTCTTAGACTGTATACTATAATGCAGTAATATAATCTCGCAAACTATTTCTAGAGGCAGAACCCTAGTTGGCATCAAGGGACAATGATGGAATCAGCCATCTGGGATGTGCAGCTTCAAATTTACATGACTAATGTAAACCATTTTTCCTCTAGGTTTTTCCTGGCCAAAGCTTGAATAACAAAAATTTAATAGCATTAACATATCTATACCACCTAAAGAAATAGCAGTAGATCTTGCATAAGAAATGAGTTTGATGGCCTTATAAATAAACAAAAAACAAAAGGGTAGGGAATCAAGTATCCTTAGATTAGTATGTCCTAGTCTAAATCAAATATATGTTGGGTTGTGGTCTAGGACCAAATTGGAGCATTTGAAAAAATGATGATCCAAGTTCAAAACCCCAGGGTTTAATCCCTGTGGCACCCTTCAATGGTGGAAGATAGCCTGTTTCTAAAGTAGATTTTGCGTGGAGTTCTGTACCCAAAAGGACTTCCAATTTTTATTTCTTTTACAGAAACCACCCATTTTTTGGTAGCTGAAACTCCTAGGACATGTGCCCTTGGGGATTTTCATTGGTTTACCATTAGACCCCAGCGCAATCAACAATAAAAGGTAAGGCTTAAGGTGAACAAGGGATGCACTTCAGTTTAGAGCCATGAGCTCTTTGTGGCATAAGTTCACCCCAACCTTCCTGTGATGACATGACTACTGAAGGAATGAAACCTAGTTAAGGTATTGGGTAAAAAACCGTAAAGGGACTTAACAATTATAATCAAATATTTCAAACAATGGGGAAAAGCAGGGGATAATGAAAGAGGGCATACCAAGAGAGGGCATGGAAGAGGCCCTGCCTATAGATTTTATGCCTCTTCTGTGCCAGCCCATAGGACATGGCCCCATTATCTTCATCCTCCTCATCATACTCAGCATGGAAAGCTACAACATTCCTTAGAATTGAACTCGATTATATTGCTTCTCTTGTGTTCACCTTCAGTCCATAGATATATTGCTTCTCTTGCACAAACAAGAACTGGTTCCCAACAGATCACAATTCAACCTCCAATCCATAATTCATCTGATATCAATCATATTTAGCCCTATTCATGATTCTCTCATTACTTGTCATTCAACTTCTATTGATTAGTGCAATATGACTCAGCATCAGAAATGACACGACTAAGCCTCGTCAGGACACTACCATTGACCCAAAATGATATTCTGCAGCAACCTCTGGATTAACTAACGGAAAATGAGTAATATAAGTTTTGTATCGCCCATATAATATATATTGATCACCATAAACGTTAGATTTATGCCATCAGTAGTGTCCGCACTAAATGTGAGCATAAAATAATCCAGCCTGCGCACATGGTCTAGAACTCATTCCATAACATCCCACAAAAACTGGGTTTCCAAGGTGCTTCTTCGGGTTACATGATTATACAGGACCTCAGATCTCATAAAATCATGGATTCAGTCCACAACCTGCTCCAATGCGGCCGAATAAACGGAAGGGTCGAGTCATGGAAAATGCGTTCAACATTCAGGTTCATGGTGAGTCGGGTTCCTTAGGGCGTCAGGCAGTTCGGCGAGGTTGAGTCGTTTTCAATCCGAGTCTATGTGCAGAATAGTGACATTGCGTTCGAAAGAGTGATTCGGGTGACGGATAGTTTCTAGGTCGAGTCGGGAATTGCACAAAGATCCGAAGTAATCACATGTTTCCACTTGCTTCAGCTCCTGAAGGGTGTATTTTTTGCAGGGGAGAATAGGGAGGCTGGGGTGAAGGGTGAAATTTTATTGAGGCGAGAATTGGAATTAAAATAAAAAATTAAATGTAAATAATAATATTTTAAAAAAATTATATATAGTATTAAATTAAAAATTGAATATAAATAAATAAGATATTAAGGTGTATATAACTTATTTAATATGTAAAACTTAGAACTTTCCACACACACGACTTGACCCGACCCAAACCTGACCCAAACACATTTCCTTGGGCGCCCTCACATGGCACGACCCGACCCACCCGAACTAAGGCACAAGGGAGAAAACGACAAATGACTCGCACGAACATGCACATTAAGGGACACTGGTGGTCACAGCTTAGCATTTTTTATACGACCTCCCTCACATGACCCGACCTGACCCGACCCGAATGCGTTTCATGGGCACCATCACACGGCATGACCCGACCTGCCCAAATGAAGGCACAAAGGAGAAAATGGAAAATGGGTCGCACGAACGTGCACAAGGCACACGGGCAGTCACAACTTAGCTTTTTTAATACGACCACCTGTTAGGTCTCTGTAATTTATTAGCAAGATTGGG
This sequence comes from Pinus albicaulis, assembly GCA_034641835.2. Lineage (NCBI taxonomy): Eukaryota > Viridiplantae > Streptophyta > Pinopsida > Pinales > Pinaceae > Pinus > Pinus albicaulis. The sequence goes on from CM076579.1 coordinate 1,613,707,791, forward strand.
AGAGTCCAATCACAGAGTTAACATCATTTCAACCAAACTTTGGGATTCTAGGATCTAGCCCTCCTGAATCCGGAGAGGGATCTCTCCAATATGTACAAAGATGGATATTGTCTTTGAAAAAGCTTAAGGTAATGATATTAGGCTAGTTATGAAGGCCAAGGGTTTTGTTTTGTTTTGGATGGTTGAGCATGAAATGTTACTTGAGGGAAAGTCCTAAGTGCAAAGTTTCAAAAGTGAGAAGTTGCAAGCAAATAGAACAGTTTTGACAGATAGATAGATATAACGCTGGTTTTTAGTCCATTGGGCTATGGAGTCATATCTGGGCTTTAATTGAACAACAACATCAAGTGTAATCCAAGGGGCAAGTCATCTATGTCTAAGGATCTCTTTAAAGTTTGATTTATGGAATGGAGTGGTACATCAAGAAGGGGAATTAAACAGATGCAGAACGAAGATCAGCCTAGGATCTGATAAGTACTTTTAAACCGGTCAGCCTTTGACGAACACTTAAGGAGGACACGAAAGCAGACTAGGATCTGACAAGTACTTTTAAACCGGTCAGCCTTTGACACACTTCCAATAGAAAACATACAAAACAAGGGGAAACACAAAGATAACACAGAATGGTCTAAGATCTAGCAAGTGCTTCTAAACTAGCCATCTTTTAACACATTCCAAGGGAAACAATCTGTTAGTTATGCAGACAAGTCTGGGACCAGGGCTAACCATATCTTCCTTCAGTTCATCATCATATAACACATACTGAAAGTAACATTCAGAAATAATATTCAGCTAGGACGATAAAATGAGGGAACACTAGCATTCTCATGCCTAAAACTGAATTAAGTCATTCCTAAATAACACAGATTGGAAGAAAACATTCAAATAAAGATTTCTCAGCCAGAGAAGGTTACTGATATACAACAGGTCCTAACCCTGTTTAAACTGTTCTTTACAGTGGAAAATGAAACAACATGAAAACATAAATAAAATAACAAGTTACAAATGAGAATAACATCACCGTCAATATAGACCAGGATCCCAAGAAACAACTTTTATATTGATGTCAAACCAGTTACAAACTTCAAGTCCAATGTTTCAGTTCAGCAATCATCTTCACTATTCAACCTAACTACTCTAGCACAAACAGAGCTTCAAGGGCCAGTGAATACTATGTACAAAAAGAAGTCTCAAGCTCAAGTGTATTTCAAAGTTCTGCAACCAACAACTCCTCATCTTATGTAGAAGTACTTATAGGAAGATGAGGAGGTGATATTTTAACAAAATATCTCAAGGACAGTTAATGTAGAGTGAAGAATTCTCGGCCCTTTGAGAGGCTCGAGCGAAAAATTTACAGGTGGATCACTACATTAACTGTTTCACAATAAATATCAAAGCTCGGGGGAAGCTTTGTTTGACTTTGAGGCTCTGTGTCTGTTTTGGAATAACTATGCAGATATTTATTCATTGGTTTCCTTGCAGAAATAACCTCTTGGCAATGCTGGAGGCAGATATTTCTTCGAGCAATAACTTCGGCCTCTGTTCTGAATGGTTTGAGGCAACAGGTGGCTCGGTGGTAGCTGAGGAATCAATTTGCCTCAGATGTGGCGGTGGAGGCTTTCTGTCTGATAAAACACTTTAGGTTTTTCCTTTAAACTGTGTTTTAGATTGGGGATTAGGCTTTTGATAACTGTCTTAGCCGTAATCCCCATAAAAACTGTCTTCAATTTCTATCTGCTGTGCTTTAGTCTCAAAACTGATACTCTTTAACTGTGTTTGATTTAAAACAGTGTCTTGTCGATGTGCAGACCCGCACTGGGCTTTACGGCATCAATACTCATAGAGTATTGACGAAACATGGAATAGAGCCCCGTGAATGGCTTCTTTTAAGATAGCTCGAAGGCACAGGAAACGTCTTTCCCATCCCTCGGCTTTCCTTCATTCTATAATGGAAAACCATTAAAACACCTGCAAAACACAACAACAGTTAAGAAATCCTGCGGAAATAGGTTTAAACTGCTTCGGATGGCGGGGGAGGAGCGTAGCCGTCGGATGAAGGCAACCAACGGTGGAGATCTGCATAGAAAGGTAAAAAGGATAGCGGGAGAAGGATAAGGAGGAGCGGTTTTGGACCGTCCGACCTGGACACGTGGACGGTCCAGATCTAATCGGAGGGTCTCAATCGGGGGTGGCAGAAAAGGGGATGTGATTGAATTTCCAGTGCGATTAAGCACTGGCCGTTGATCTGCAGATCAGATTGACGGCGGAAAACGAATCGGCGGGTTTTGAAATGGCGGTAAGACTTGCGATCGGAGGGAATAACGACCATTGGATAGGCAGGAAATGGACGGCCCAGATTTAATCGGAGGATCGCAATCGGGGAGGTCACAAAACAACACGCGATTGAAACTTTGCGATTGAGCGCTGGCCGTTGATCTGAGGACCAGATCAACGGCGGGGAATGAATCGGAGGTAATCGCAAGGGGGTGAAACAATTGCGATGCGATTTTGCGCGGACCATTGGATCAAGGATTAGATCAACGGTCGGGATTGAATCGGGGATCGACAATCGGGGGAGCGACAAAAAACGCATGCGATTGAAAGTTTGCGATGCGATTGAGCGTAGGCCGTTGGATCAAAGGACTAGATCAACGGTGGAGAATGGAATCGGGGAGAAACCCTTGTATTTTATATAAAACCCGAACTTTTGAAATAAACAAAGGTTTTTATGGATCGGGGTGGAAAAACATATATACAAAGCGGACAGGCGCCCGACTGCGAGGCCTTTGGATATATGAAAATTGATGGGCCCTGGGCTTTATATATGATGAGGGCCTAATCGCAATCGGAACTGCGGGCCTGGTCTTTCCGATCAACCCATTGAAATTTCCCCGATCGCGATTGCGCGATCGGTCTTTTTGATCTAACCATTTTATTTTTAACATGTGACTTTGGCTCATTACATCAAAAATTTGGAAAAGAGGGTTTTTGTAATTAACAAAGGAAAAAGGGTCGGAAATAAAATATTCACAAGGTCTTAAGCGCCGGGGGCGGGCTCAGGGTTATATGAAAATAATAAGATCGGGGGTCTTTAAGCAGCAAGGCTAATCACAATCGGAGCTTTTGGAGTATGGCAAAGACTTGCGTCTTTGATTCTTTCCGATGCGATTAGCACCTTATCGTATTAGCAAATGGTTCCAGACCCAAAGCGTATGGTGGGGAAGTGGTTTAGGGCTTAGCTCAAGGGGCTTAGGCCTATAGCAATGAAACTTTGATTTTTTATGAGAGTTTTCAAGGATTTTAATGGCTTTGGGGGTTTCGAAATAGTTAAAAAGTGAGTTTTTAACTATGAAAGGGGAAATTTTCATAAATGGAAAGAAGAGGACTTATGAAAACAAGGTAGTTTTGATGTAGAAAAGGGGAGCAGATGAAGGGTTTTGAGAAGAGGAGAAATGGCGATCTTTCAGCAGTCTTTCAGTTGGAGTCAGCAGAAATTTCTGAGTATAAAAAATGGGACAGCAAATGAGGATTTGGGACAAAGGCATGAGGCCTTAAAGAGACTTCAAGAGCCAACAATTTTTAGTGATAAAATTTGTTCCTTGGAGGCTCAAAAATATCTTAGCCACCTTTTGGTATAACAAAATATTATAGGTGGCTAACAGTGGCTCCACTGGGGGATGGTGCCTTCTTGAAGGCATCAAGAATTCAGACTTGATTTCTGGGAGGCTGATTAGTTGCCTCATCCATTGGGTTGCCCTTCCTTTGCTGGATGATCTAGCTTTGAAAAATGTTTGGCGGCTATGAAAACAATGGACTTTCATCAATACAAACTTTCTACCTACCCAATCCTACTGATCTAGCATTTTTTCTTCATCAAAGTGCACTTGGATTGGCAAACTCTACTCACAACATTTTATTCTTTTGAAAGCAGGAAATCTAAACTATTTCTACTCCTTATTTCTCCTTGAACTCAGATTAAACAGTCGAGCTCAGATATTTCTCTACCTAGTCTACTGTCAGTTGGGATTAAACAGTCCAACAAACTTCCATTCTCTAAATTCTAAAACAGAAATTTAAAAATAGTCAAGTCAAGATTGAGCTGTTTGACTTGCTATGATCTATGGCATAAGAACAAGCTGCACATAGATTATTATTTTCAGAAAATTAAATCAAAATAGAAGGCTTAAGATTTGAAAGTTTAAGTACTGCCTTCCGTTTCTTCACAACTCTATTTTTTGCTTGGTTTGAGCTGTCTTTTCTTTTCTTCTGGTTCAGATTTTGAGTGATTTTAGAACCATATTTACACTTTCTTTGACTCAGAAAATAAAACAGTTTTGATTCATCTCTCTTTGGAAACTTTGGTTCAGATTTTGAACATGTTTGAACCTTAATTTCTATCCTAATCTATCTACTGATGAGCCAAGATTAAACAGTTTGGCAAATCAAATTCACTACCCCATCAGCAGAAAATTGAAAGCTAATTAGTCAAGATTAGGCTGTTTGACTAACTAGATGTGTGTTTTGTAGGAGTGGCATTTAAGCTTGCACACTTTCAGATTTATTTCTCTTTTTTGGCATGGGGCTTTGCCTTTCTTGTTTTCATTTCTGCCCTCTTTTCATTTTTCTTTGTTTTTGTATTTTTTGACTTTTCATAACTTTGAATGCAATGATGGATGAAATATTCATAATGAAAAAGAAAAAAGAAGGCTTAAAAACATATCATGAATCAAGAGAAGTAATGCTTGAGCATCCTTCCATTGACAGGACCCCCAAACAAATCTGTTCCATCCAGCTCTTGTAAGAAGAATGCATTGTTTCCAGCAACTGAATGAATAGAGTAAGGGCCAAACCATAGATTATCAAATTTACCATGCTTTCCCTTGTCTTCTCTCTTTGAGTCCCACTTTAAAACTTTGTCTCCAATCTTGAAATTGCTGGCCTTTGTTCTTCTGTCAAAAAGCTTCTTAATGTTGTCCTATTTCTGCAATGTTTTGTTGTACACTTCCTCTCTGATTTGCTGAAGATGAATGGTCTGATTTATTCTTCTGATCATGTCATTATCTTCAGTCTGCAATTCTTGGATAAACTTCATAACTGGTACACCAAGGCTATTAGGAAAGATTGCATCTGTACCATACACAAGCTGAAAAGGTGACATACCAATAGCTTTCTTCAAAGTTAATCTGTCAGCCCAAAGTGCATGGATCAGCTTTGTGTGCCAAGACTTCTTGTTGTCCTCCAATAGTTTCTTTATTATGTTCACTAAGATTTTGTTGGAAGACTCTGCAAGTCCATTACCTTGAGGGTAATAGGCTGTGGAGTGTCCCAACGTTATTTGATATTTGCGACAGAATTCCACCATTTTCTTTGATCCAAATGCTGCTGCATTATCTGTGATGATCTTGGTAGGGAAGCCAAATCTGGAAAGGATATTGGTTTCTATGAACTTTATAATCACTGAATCATTGGCTTGCCTACAAGGAATGGATTCTATCCACTTAGTGAAATAGTCTGTGGCAGTAAGGATCCATCTATGCTGGGCAGAAGATGAGGGATGGATTTCACCTATGAAGTCAAGTCCCCACTATTGAAAAGGAGCTTCAACAGTGATTGGATGCAGAGGAAGGGGTAATAATTTTCTCTTGCCCTCAAACAATTGGCATTTATGGCAAGTAGTTGTCATTTTGTGTATATCAGAAAAAAGAGTAGGCCAATAGAAACCAGCCCTCAAAATTTTGTTGGCTGTTGACTTCCAGTATAAATGGCCTCCACACTCTCCTTCATGAAATTCCTGCTTAACCTTCTCTGCGTCAAACTCAGGCAAACATTTAAGCAATATACCACTAGCATTTTTCCAATAAAGACACCTATCTGCAATGCAATAGTTTACTGCTTTCAGTTTTAAGAACCTTGCCTTTGTTTTCGATAAACCACGAGGTGTATTTAATTTAAGAAAAACATAAACGATCTCAGCATACCAAGGAGAATTCATAAAATGGTTTTCAATAATGGGAGTTGAGAATTCTTCTTGGCTGTCCAAAGCATTAATCATATTAATATCAAGAACTTCAAAATTGGATTCAGCCATTAATCTAGCTAGACCTTGGCCTTTGATGAGTTTAGTGGGTTTTATCTCTAAATCATATTCGCGAATAACAGCAATCCACTTACCTCTCTTACCATCCGGTTCCTGTGTTAGAATGTCTTTAACCACCGAATTAGGGACAAAGGCAATGATGTGTGAGTGGAGGATGTATACTCTGAAGTCTTTCAATGCTTTAACCAAAGCAAAAGCTTGCTTTTCCATAATATTATACTTCAAAGGGGCATCCCTCAATTCCTTGCTAAAGAATGCAATAGGCTGCTCTTGTCCTTGTGGATTTTTCTGTAAAAGGACAGCAGCAATAGTATGTTCTGATGCAAATGAGAAGATATAAAAATCTTTTGAAAAATCAAGGCTTATGAGAACCGGTGTTTTGGTTAATGCTTGTTTCACCAGCTCAAAGGATGTCTTTGCTTCGAAGGTCCATTTTATCCCTTGCTCCTTCTTTAACATGTTTGTGATATTTCTAAGGAGCTCTGCCAAGTTAGGGATGAAACTTCTCAAAAAGTTAATCTTTCCAATGAAAGACTGCAACTCTTTGATATTTCGAGGATGAGAGATTTGCAATATAGCCTCAATCCTCTTTGGATCTATCTTTATACCCTCTTATGAAATAATGTGTCCAAGAAGCTTACCTTCTTGGAGACCAAATAGTGTCTTCTTAGGGTTTAAAGATATTCCAAACCTTTTGCACTTCTCGAAAACTTTTCTCAAATGTTCTAAATGTTCTTCATCTGTTTTTGAAAACACAGTGACATCATCTAGATATATAATGATGAAGAAGCCCAATTCTTCCGAGAATGCTATGTCCATGGCTCTCTGAAAGGTTGCTCCAGCGTTCATTAGAACAAAAGGCATCTTCACATACATGAAAGTGCCCCATGGAGTAGTGAAAGCTGTCTTTAATTGATCAGCAGGGTGAACTAAAATCTGATTATACCCTGAATAGCCATCAAGCAACGAAATCCTTTTAGACCCCACCACCTTTTGTAAAATGTGATCCATTTTTGGTAAAGGGTAGTTTTCTTTTAACGAAGCTTTGTTTAAGTCTCTAAAGTCTATAGAAAGCCTAATTTCTCCAGTCTTCTTCCTAACGGACACCAGATTAGATACCCACTCAGAATATCTAATAGGGACAATAATGCCAGCATCATACATTTTCATGATCTCCTTCTGAACCAATGGCAACTGGACAGGGTTTATTCTGCGCAGTTTCTGTTTAAATGGTTTTTGGTTTTCTTTAAGAGGGATTTTGTGCTGTATTATTTCAGTTTCATGGGATTTGAGATCTTCGTAACTCCAAGCAAAAACATCAGAAAATTCTTTGAACAGCTCTATGTATTTGAGTTTAATGTGAGCTGGCAAAGTTTTGGACAGTTTGATCATTTTCGGTTTTTCCTCACTGCCTATATTGCACTCCTCTACTTCGGTCTCTACAGGTTCCAGTTTTGGTTTATTGGCCACATCGTTAAAATCGAACAACTCCTCTAAAGGCGTTAGACCACTCGGCAAATTTTCATCTTTAGAATGCAGAGTTTGTAATTCTTCCGTTTCTAACTCTGCACGTAATTCTGTTTTGTTCCTAAGTTCGCTAGACAATAGGTTAGTATTGGCAGGTTGAGGAGACGATTCTTATTCACCAAGAAAGTTTCCTTCACTGCAGTCTGTATCATAATCTGAATCTGAACTGTGCAGTTAGAACTCATTTCTGAATTGCATGAAGCCTTCTATTTGTTTGTCATTGTCAAACACTTGCCAATATTTTTCGTTATCAGGCACTGCCAGTCTAAATTTTATCGGAGTTGTGTTGTCTTGAGTCTCATATGGCGTTAGACATGTTCTGGCCGCAAAAGCAAAATTATGGGCCATAATGTTCTTTTTCCTTGGGACGAAACTCAGGTTTGACTCCTCAAATGTTGTCAACAGATCCATGACATCATTCCGATAGGCTCTAAGTCTGGGATGATTCGCATTATACTCCCCATTGACTTGCCTAATGATTAACTCGGAATCCCCGTACACATTAATTCTTCTGGCTCCTAATTTCTTCAAGAGATGCAAGCCTAAGAGAAGGGATTCATATTCTGCTATGTTGTTGGAACACTGAAAGTTTAATTTGCATGAGATGCATTATGTGTGGTTGTTTTCAGTGTTAATGATCCAAACCCCTGCACCAGCATTATTTCTAGTGCATGACCCATCAAAATACATACTCCATAAAGGACTGTCTTCGGTTTCGTCTATTTGGCGATTGTCCTTTTTAACTATGGTGCCTTCTGACTGTTCATGATTAGCAGCACCCAATTGAATTTGTTTTGACTCCTCAAATTCTTCAATAGATTGAGGGATGATGCCAGAAATGTTAGGGGTATTTTCTGGGTTGTTAAGTCCTAAAAACAATGGACTCATAACTGGTAAACCAAGACCTATGCTTTTTTTACTAATGTTTTCACATGTGGCATACTGTTTGGACACTTCTGCATTATTATACTCTTCTTCCCTGTCGACCTTTAATTCTGTTAAAGTGACTTTCTCACTAGGAGTTTCATTGTTAAACATGATAAAAGAATCAAGGCCTGTATTGACAGAATATATAGGAGAGTTTCGTGGTCTGTCTTGACTTGTAACCGTGTATTGCATATGAGACTCCATGTAAAGTCTTCTGGTCTGATTGAAAACCGGGATGGTCGCATATGTCATGTCCATCTGCATAGTCCCCTGTAACTTAGCTCCCCAAGATCTTGATAATAGCATTCCATACTTTGGGGGGACATCAGCCACAACAATGTCCATGAGTAAACATTTGGCTGGAATCTGGGCTAGGTTAACACAGAGGTCTTTGATCAATCCTAGACATTTTACTCTATTTGAGTCAAAGGAGTATAGGTCTTTGTAGGGTTTGGTAATTTCTAAACCAAGGCTCTCCATCACAGCTTTAGGCATTAAATTATGAGAAGCCCTGGAATCATGCATAGCATTGTGTAGAATTTTGTCATGAATGTTCAAACTCACATAAAAGGGAGGAGCTGGTCCTTCTTGAAACTTCCCTTCAATCTTAGGGCCAAAAATCAACTCTGGTAGGTCGTCACTAAGATTAACTGTATCTCCATTTTCCTCTATATTTAAAGCCTTCAAAATTTGGTTCCTATATACATGTTGGGCAGCTAACTCAGTTAATGGAACAGAGATTTTGATCTTTAAGATTTCCTGTTCAAGGCTGAAAGGGGTTTGATTCTTTGAAACACTTGTTTCAACCTTATTAGCTGTCACTCTATCAACAATTACAACTTGCTGATTTGTTTTACTTGACACAACTGTTGTAGAAGGAGTACTAGCTGAAGTGTTAGTACTGCTGATGTCTTCACTCTGTTTTTCAGAATTTTGAGTGTTTTTCTCCTTATCCTTATCAGAATTAACAACCACTGTTTTGTCTTTTTGTTTGGCTTTTTTGGGTTTAGCTGCGGTGTTGCTTTGAGAGGATTGTCAAAGGTTTTGGTGTTGGGGGCTTGTTGACTGGTCTTGCTTCTAAGGTCATATTCTCTTTGAGGTTCTATGACGACATTTTCCATGTCCTGGTAATAATTTTCATTATCATCTCTTTTGTCGTCGTAAGGTGTGTAAAGACCTTGTTTATTATCATAATGAACCTCAAAGTCATCATCCTCTTCCCCAAACATGTTGATATCCTCTTCCTCTATTATGTCTTCTGTTTCTTCAACCTCACTTACATAGTTTTGATGAAAGGGAGGGGTGATCTGTTGATCATCATCCCTGGGTCTGTTTGGAGGTTAGTTCCTTCTAACATTCTGATTCTGGTTCCTATTTTGAGGAGCAGTTTGATTTTGATTTGCTTGTGCTCTCTTAATTACGCTCATCTCTTTCATCATTTCTTCCATCATTCTCTCCATCTTTGAGCTTGAAGTGGAAGGGGTGGATTCCTCTCTAAAAGATACTCTCTTCTCGCTCTTCATTCTTGCTCTTTTCTCCATCAAGTTTACTTCCACAGAAAGAGCACCCCTTTGCATGTCTTCAAGAGTTGCAAAAACTCTTTCTCTAAGTGAATATGTCATGTCTGGATCAAACCCTTTAGGAAATTTGTTTAAAGCTGAGCCCTGAGGAGGTTTTAGTTCAGGGGAAAGCGCATTATAGACGCTGTTAAATCTGGTACAATAAGATTGTACACTTTCCCCGGGGTTCCTATGGAGATTGTTATAGTCAGCAAGGACTTGGAGAGGATTCTTTCTCACTTCCCATTTGTTTAAGAATGTTTGATGGAAGGCTTGGAGATCGTTAATACTATGGGGGGTTAAACCTTTAAACCATTTTCTTACTTTTCCCCCCAAACTTTGAGCAAATAGTCTCAACTTGACAGAATAATCATCAATTTCGTTTCTGTCAAAGTAGTCATTCACCTTGTCCACATGTTGAGATGATGTTATAGTATTACTAGCATCATATAATGGAATTTTGGACTGATAGTCCTGTGGAAGATTGGCTAATGGTACAGGAAGGACTAAGGGAGCATACCATGTTGCCATGGCAGGAGGTGGAGGTGGATTTATAGAAGGGAAAGTGGGCTGAGGTGAAGTGGTTTGAACAGTGGATGTAGGGTGAGTAGAAGTGGATGGACCAGGAGTAGACTGTTGAGATGATCTTGGATGGGAGACACCTAAATTGTGAAGGAAATGTAAATCAAGAGGTGTTGTTTCCCTGCTACCAGGATGTTCACTTGTTTCAGGAGATGAAAGTGAAGATTCAGAGTCTAACTAGATTATATCATCAAATGACCTAGTCCTAAATGGGTTCACTAAATCAGTTTGTGATTGTTGCAGAGCTGAAATATTTTCAGGGACTGATTTAGCTCTCAAGGGTGATCTGAAAAAAGTTAATAATTTAACCTTAGGAGACTTCCAAAGGATACTTTCTGGATTATCAACTATCTCAGGTGGGTTAGGGTCTGGGTTGGCTCTAGTGTGAATCTTTTTAGAAGCCACTATGCTATGTTGTTTAGACCTAAAACAAGAAAAGTTCAACCAGATATGACAATCTTGGAGAGGTTAACCAATCTGTTTTTACAATTTTAAATCCCACAGTCCTCTAACTGAGTTTGAATGATTTTATAATGTTAAGGGTTCTTCCCAGTGGAGTCTTAAGGTCTGCTAGGATTGTGGAGTCACCAAGTGGAAATTTTTAGCTTCTTTCAGAGGTAAAAGGTCTTATGGTCCACCACCATGTTTATTTAATTCCAATCTGAAATATTTTTAGGTTTTTCTAAGTCATTTTTCAGTTTTGTGGTTGTTAAGAATATCCTAACTTTGTTTCAAAACTTAGCTAAGGTTGCGATACAAAGGCATTCTACTCTTATGGCTAAGCCAGCTGATTTTTCAAGGTTTAGATGAAGTCTTAAGAGAAACCTAGGGTTTACCTAGTTTGTCACTGATTCAAACAAGTTCCATCATGATTACCTATAATAGGCAGTGCTTGAAAAGGCTGCTTTTTACTCTGGTTAATAAAGCAAATGCTCTATGAACCAAATCTCTGACGTCGTATGATTATCTTTAAATGAAAATGATTCTGGGTTCGATGTCCCCAGCGGAGTCGCCAGAAATGTTAGGTCTCTGTAATTTATGAGCAAGATTGGGAGAGTCCAATCACAGAGTTAACATCATTTCAACCAACTTTGGGATTCTAGGATCTAGCCCTCCTGAATCCGGAGAGGGATCTCTCCAATATGTACAAAGATGGATATTGTCTTTGAGAAGCTTAAGGTAATGATATTAGGCTAGTTATGAAGGCCGAGGGTTTTGTTTTGTTTTGGATGGTTGAGCATGAAATGTTACTTGAGGGGAAAGTCCAAAGTGCAAAAGTTTCAAAAGTGAGAAGTTGCAAGCAAATAGAACATTTTTGGCAGATAGATAGATATAACGCTGGTTTTTAGTCCATTGGGCTATGGAGTCATATCTGGGCTTTAATTGAACAACAACATCAAGTGTGATCCAAGGGGCAAGTCATCTATGTCTAAGGATTTCTTTAAATTTTGATTTATGGAATGGAGTGATACACTAAGAAGGGGAAATAAACAGATGCAGAACGAAGAGCAGCCTAGGATCTGATAAGTACTTTTAAACCAGTCAGCCTTTGGCAAACACTTAAGGAGGACACGAAGTGGACTAGGATCTGGTAAGTGCTTTTAAACCAACCAGCCTTTGACACACTTTCAATAGAAAACATACAAAACAAGGAGAGACACAAAGATAACACAGAATGGCCAAAGATCTAGCAAGTGCTTCTAAACTAGCCAGCTTTTAACACATTCCAAGGGAAACAATCTGTTAGTTATGCAGACAAGTCTGGGACCAGGGCTAACCATATCTTCCTTTAGTTCATCATCACATAACATATACTGAAAGTAACATTCAGAAATAATATTCAGCTAGAACGATAAAACGAGGGAACGCCAGCATTCTCATGCCTAAACTGAATTAAGTCATTCCTAAATAACACAGATTGGAAGAAAACATTCAAATAAAGATTTCTCAGCCAGAGAAGGTTACTGATATACAGCAGGTCCTAACCCTATTTAAACTGTTCTTTACAGTGGAAAATGAAACAACATGAAAACAGAAATAAAACAACAAGTTACAAATGAGAATAACATCACCGTCAATATAGATCAGGATCCCATGAAACATCTTTTATATTGATGTCAAACCAGCTACAAACTTCAAGTCCAATGTTTCAGTTCAGCAATCATCTTCACTATTCAACCTAACTACTCTAGCACAAATAGAGCTTCAAGGGCCAGTGAATACTATGTACAAATAGAAGTCTCAAGCTCAAGTGTATTTCAAAGTTCTGCAACCAACAACTCCTCATCTTATGTAGAAGTACTTATAGGAAGATGAGGAGGTGAGATTTTAACAAAATATCTCAAGGATAGTTAATGCAGAGTGAAGACTTCTTGGCCCTTTGAGAGGCTCGAGGGAAAAATTTACAGGTGGATCACTACATTAACTTTTTCACAATAAATATCAAAGCTCGGTGGAAGCTTTGTTTGACTTTGAGGCTCTATGTATGTTTTGGAATAACTCTGCAGATATTTATTCATTGGTTTCCTTGCAGAAATAACCTCTTGGCAATGCTGGAGGCAGATATTTCTTCGAGCAATAACTTCGGCCTCTGTTCTAAATGGTTCGAGGCAACAGGTGGCTCGGTGGTAGCTGAGGAATCAATTTGCCTCAGATGTGGCGGTGGAGGCTTTTTGTCTGATAAAACACTTTAGGTTTTTTCCTTTAAACTGTGTTTTAGATTGGGGATTAGGCTTTTGATAATTGTCTTAGCCGTAATCCCCATAAAAACTGTCTTCAATCTTCATCTGCTGTGCTCTGTCTTCAAAACTGATACTCTTTAACTGTGTTTGAATTAAAACAGTGTCTTGTCGATGTGCAGACCCGCACTGGGCTTTACGGCATCAATACTCATAGAGTACTGATGAAACATGGAATAGAGCCCCGTGAATGGCTTCTTTAAGATAGCTCGAAGGCACAGGAAACGTCTTTCCCATCCCTCGGCTTTCCTTCATTCTATAATGGAAAACCATTAAAACACCTGCAAAACACAACAACAGTTAAGAAATCCTGCGGGAATAGGTTTAAACTGCTTCGGATGGCGGGGGAGGAGCGTAGCCGTCGGATGAAGGCAACCAATGGTGGAGATCTGCATAGAAAGGCAAAAAGGATAGCGGGAGAAGAATAAGGAGGAGCAGTTTTGGACCGTCCGATCTGGACACGTGGACGGTCCAGATCTAATCGGAGGGTCTCAATCGGGGGTGGCAGAAAAGGGGATGCGATTGAACTTCCAGTGCGATTAAGCGCTGGCCGTTGATCTGCAGATCAGATCGACGGCGGAAAATGAATCGGCGGGTTTTGAAATGGCGGTAGGACTTGCGATCGGAGGGAATAAGGGCCGTTGGATAGGCGGGAAATGGATGGTCCAGATTTAATTGGAGGATCGCAATCGGGGAGGTCACAAAACAACATGCGATTGAAACTTTGCGATTGAGCGCTGGCCGTTGATCTGAGGACCAGATCAACGGCGGTGAATGAATCGGAGGTAATCGCAAGGGGGTGAAACAATTGCGATGCGATTTTGCGCGGACCGTTGGATCAAGGATTAGATCAACGGTCGGGATTGAATCGGGGATCGGCAATCGGGGGAGCGACAAAAAACGCATGCGATTGAAAGTTTACGATGCGATTGAGCGCAGGGCGTTGGATCAAAGGACTAGATCAACGGTGGAGAATGGAATCGGGGAGAAACCCTTGTATTTTATATAAAACCCGATCTTTTGAAATAAACAAAGGTTTTTATGGATCGGGGTGGAAAAACATATATACAAAGCGGACAGGCGCCCGACTGCGGGGCCTTTGGATATATGAAAATTGATGGGCCCGGGGCTTTATATATAATGAGGGCCTAATCGCAATCGGAACTACGGGCCTGGTCTTTCCGATCAACCTATTGAAATTTCCCTGATCGCGATTGCGCGATCGGTCTTTTTGATCTAACCATTTTATTTTTAACATGTGACTTTGGCTCATTACATCAAAACTTTGGAAAAGAGGGTTTTTGTAATTAACAAAGGAAAAAGGGTCGGAAATAAAATATTCACAAGGTTTAAGCGCTGGGGGCGTGCTCAGGGTTATATGAAAATAATAAGATCGGGGGTCTTTAAGCAGCAAGGCTAATCGCAATCGGAACTTTTGGAGTATGGCAAAGACTTGCGTCTTTGATTCTTTCCGATGCGATTAGCACCTTATCGTATTAGCAAATGGTTCTAGACCCAAAGTGTATGGTGGGGAAGTGGTTTAGGGCTTAGCTCAAGGGGCTTAGGCCTATAGCAATGAAACTTTGATTTTTTATGAGAATTTTCAAGGATTTTAATGGATTTGGGGGTTCCGAAATAGTTAAAAAGTGAGTTTTTAACTATGAAAGGGGAGATTTTCATAAATGGAAAGAAGAGGACTTATAAAAACAAGGTAGTTTTGATGTAGAAAAGGGGAGCAGATGAAGGGTTTTGAGAAGAGGAGAAATGACGATCTTTCAGCAGTCTTTCAGTTGGAGTCAGCAGAAATTCCTGAGCATAAATTCCTAAGTATAAAAAATGGGACAGCAAATGAGGATTTGGGACAGAGGCATGAGGCCTTAAAGAGACTTCAAGAGCCAACAATTTTTAGTGATAAAATTTGTTCCTTGGAGGCTCAAAAAGATCTTAGCTACCTTTTGGTATAACAAAATATTATAGGTGGCTAACACCACCCTCACACGACCCGACCCGACCTGACCCGAAAGTGTTTCCTTGGGCACCCTCACATGGCACAACCCAACCTGCCCGAACGAACGCACAAGGGATATAACAACAAGCGAATCGCATGAACACGCACAAGGCACACGGGCAATCACAACTTAGAATTTTTTATACAGCCGCCCTCACAAGACCCGAACCGAACCAACCCGAATGCATTTCCTTGGGTGCCCTCATAATGCACGACCTAACCTGACCCGACCTGAATGCATTTCCTTGGGCACCCTCACACGACCCGACCCTACCCGACCCGCCTGAATGAAGGCACAAGGTAGCAAATGGAAAATGGGTCATACGAACTTGCAAAAGACACACGGGCGGTCACAACTTAGAATTTTTTATACGGCCTCCCTCACAGGACCTGAGCCGAATGTGTTTCCTTAATGGTGCCCTCACATGGTACGACCCGACCCGACCCGAACGCATTTCCTTGGGCGCCCTCACACGACCCTACCCAACCCGCCCGAACGAAAGCACATGGGAGCAAAAGGCAAACGGGTCCCATGAGTGTGTGCCATAGGGCACACAGGCGGTCACAACATAACATTTTTTATAGGAACGTCCTTACGCGACCCAACCCGAACACTTGAATTCCTTGGGCACCCTCACACGGTACGAACCGACCCTCCCGAACAAAAGCACGAGGGAGTGAATGGAAAAAGGGTCACAGGAATGTGCACAAGGCACATGGGCGGTCAGAACTTAGCATTTTTAACACGAACGCCCTCACACAACCTAACCCTACCTGCCCGAACGCATGACCTGAACAAAGGCAGGAGGGAAAAATTAGAAAACGGGCTGAACGAATGTGAAAAAGGCACACGAGTGGTCACAAATTAGCATTTTTAACATGGTCCCATTACATGACATGACCCGACCTGACTCACCTGAATGCATGGCCTGACCTGCCTAAATACACGACCTGACTCGCCCGAATGCACAACCCAAATGGAACGACCTGACCTAATCAAACGCACGAACCAACCCACCCAAATGCACGACCCGAATGACACGGCCCGACCCACCCAAACACACGACCTGACCCACCTAAGAGCACGACCTGACCTACCCAAATCGCACGACCTGGCCCGCCTAAATGCACGACCCGAATGAAGGCTCGTGGGAGAAAATGACAAACGAACTTCTTGAATGTGCACAAGGCACACGGGCAGTCACCAATTAGCATTTTTGACACGACTTCCCTCACAAGACATGACTCCACCCCACCCACCTGAACGCGCTTCCTTGGGTGCCCTCACACGGGTGAAGCACTGGCACCACTACCGCTTCGTGACAGACAGTATCAGAGCTCGATTCAGGGTGATTTGAGCTTTTTTGAATATTTAAGATTGAAGAAGGAATACAACGACAAGGTTTCAGTTGGTATCGAAGCTTGGATATTATATTGGTTGGTATTAGTTAAACATTGGCAGGGGAAAGACATTGGTCAGGGTCGAGCTACATAACAAGGCATGGAAATTTGGGAAGAATGTCAAGGGAGAATTTTTCAAACCTTGTACAGGTTGAGGCATATGAAAGAAGATCACCCATGGATTCATGTTGAACTTGAAGTCTTGGAGGAAAATGTTGAAGTAGAGCTTCTTCGACTTGGTTGGGAAATGAAGCAGGATGGAGTTGCAGACTTCGATGATGAAGAAGAAACCGAGACATGTGAAGAAGAGGATGTTGCGGATGTGTCAATGATATAGGAATAACTTGATGAACACATTGGACCGAGATCATGCACTCTACAGACATTGATGATGGAGGACACTTATATGGGTTAGGGGTTAGGGGTTAATGGAATTAGGGTTTAGGGGGTTAAATGGGTTAGGGTTATGAAATGAAGCCTTAGAACAATAGGGAGGTTCAAATATAGTAGATCCTTTCAATGATAAATTTGGTTTCTTGGGTTACAATGCAGTCTAAGTGATGGCTCATTTTGTTCATACTTCATTCTGAAATGTTGGAGGTGTTTTATTTTATAGATTATATTGAGCTACCTAGTGCCCCAACATGACTTGATAACAATGGAGACTTGTTTGCTTCTATTTTGAGCTGTTTTTGGAAGGCATTGATGTTGGTTTTTTCATAAAGGAAAGCAACATTGATGCAGGTTGTTTACCATTGTTTGGAATCAAGCAAAATCCAACCAAACTCTAATTTTGTCCACCAGAAAAAATGCCTACCATACCTTAATTTTACAGGCCCGTGCATGCTTGATAAATTTGAAATCACACACTTATGTTCTAGAAATTCACCATTGGCTGACCCACAACCTTGGAAAAACTTTGGCACTTTTGTTCAAACTATATTTTTATGGAATCAAAGAGCCAATTGTAATTTTATTCTCATGCGTGAATTCATGCATGGTACTACCATTCACATAAGTTATTTAATTCAGTTGATTGAAATCACTTATGTTTGTTTTATCAATTTATCATCATTATTTGAGAGTGGAACTATTGTTGTACTATTGTTAATTGATAGTTATTTTTCATACTTACAAATTGAGTCAGTGAATACATTTTTTATGAATTTTGTGGTTGATATATCATCATCTGGATATTTATATTAATGATATGTTATCTGTATTTTCCCTTTATAAGGGTTTTTTAGACGTGAACTATTTCTCTTTTTTAAACAACTTTCAGAAGTTCATACACTTCTCATTTTTCTCCCGAGATAGATTAGTTTTAGACTGAATTAATATTTTTTCTTTTTTGCAATTAGAATGGTGTTAACTTAGATTTTGGAAAATCTTTCATGTCTTTGATCAAGGAGAAAAACACCTAAATCAGAATTGGGCCCACATAATAGTGAGACTTTCCATCCCAAACCAAAATAGGTTTGGTTTGGGACTTTGATAAAGAAATTTCACCTATTTTTGGCTTGGATGACATCCAAACATCAACAAGGTGATAAAGGTGAATAAAATGAATGGACAAAAGGGAATTAGGTGATTTCGATTTAAATCCTTGTAGTGGTTCAAATCGTGTGAGGCATATGTAATCATACATAAGGATTACAAATTTTATGTTTAAATTGGTGAATATTACATGATGCAGGAGCATCTGATCCAGAGTAAACAATGTTGAACAGGTTTTGTCTCATTGGTTATGTTGTTTTCTAGACAGGTCTTAGTGCCTGAGAATTGTTTTTTTTATGTTATTGTTAGTATGTTTATTTGCACCCTCTTATTTATCGTGGAGGGAAGAGACAATAGGATTAGATAGAATTAGATCAAGCTGTGGTTTAACTAGTAGAGTTTTTTTAATTTAGTTAAGGTAGTTATACAAGACGGTTGATAATTCAACCGAAAGCATAAAAATAAGAATACAATGTAATCGAAACTCTCTCTTCGAAAAAGAAAAAAAGAACAGAACATTTTCTTGACAAGAAAAAAACAAAAGTTGATATCTAACAAGAAGACCATCTGCTTAAACGTGATTTCTCTGTGACCATTTACTATTTTATTATTGCTATAAATTGTATGACTACTGACTGAGACCTGAACAACAATCTCACCATACCAACAAGCGGAAAGAGAAAGTATTCATAACGTACAGGAGCGCGGTAAAACAGCGTATTAGCAACAAAGAACGGGCGCTAGTTTTGAACCAATCAAGTGATAAAGTTTCAAGCAAACGCCAAGAGGAGCGGTCGGAGATAATATAAAGCTATAGGCAAACCAAGACCCACCTGTTTTAAAAGGAATTTCTTGAACTGAATAAAAATTTCATATTAAATGTTCATGTTTATCTTGATAAACAAAAATTCACATGCAACTACTGTAAAACGAGTTCCCACTGTGTATGATATCAGTCAATTTAGTTACATTCAAAATAAGTCCGTTACAGTTTGGGGTTTTTAAAACCCATAACCTACAACCGAGAAAAAAATTCGACACAGTAATCGACGAAGACACGCCTTACAACAAGAAAATTTGTTACAACAAAACGGCTGGAAATTAGAGACTGTGGGAAAAAGATTTCTAGTTTGGTTCACATTCTACAGACTCAACAGGACACCAAATCAATAGAACGTTTTGTTTTACAACAGAAACGGATGTAAAAGTGACCCTACCCATGGTAAGCCGAGGGTTAGGTTGGAGTTGGACCAAAGTGTGAAGACCTGAAGCCTATAAAGGAAACGTGCATAGAAAGAGTTATTCACTATTCGGCAAAGATTGTAACCATACGAAAAGAAACTCAGTGGAAAGGGAAAGTAACGGAAGTTCACCTGACCAAGGTGGCAAATAGAAATGGTTTATTGAACAAGGAACTCAAAACCTGCTCACGAGGAGCCGCTACGTGAGAACAGAAGAATATATGATGAATAGTGTGAATCATGGAAAAATAAGTTACCTTCCTGAGTGAGAAGAACCGTGCCGGAGCTGGAAGCCCCTGTAGCATTGTCGGGGCAATAACAGTAGAGGCGAGCCAAGAACCTGGAAATGGTCAGAAAAATTAAAACTGTAGCAAATTAGCATTTACGATTGAAAACGTTATTAACAAAGTCCAATTAACAGAAAACGAACTGAATGTTACCGTGAGAGCACCGCAAATCCGAAATTGTTGCTTGCAGGTGAAACAAACGAGGAAATCAGTCCAAAAGCAGAAAAAAACCTGCTTGAAAACCCTCGCAGCGCCGAGAGAAGTAGAAACCCTCGTAGTGGAGGGAACCAGCAGAAAGTGAATGTGGAAATGTTGGCATAGGGTTTACAAACAGGAGAAGGGAAAAACCTGAGGAGTAGGGACAGGTGTTGGTCATATCGGAGGCGCGTACAGGCCAGTCAGTTGGTCAATAAATATTTCCGCAAACCAATGACGGATTAAACAAACAAATACTACGGAGCAGTGATTGTTTGGACCACGAAACAAGCAAATTGTTTTGGTAGCTGTCGCCATAAGTTTAAAATGACATATGACGTGGAGTCGACGTGTATCATGTTTGCGTTGTGACCAATACAAAGGAAAGTTGTTGTTGTTTGTTGTCAATTTTTAAATTGTTTCGGAGCATAGGTGAGACCCGAGGGCTGGGTTCCATCAAAGTGGTATCAAAGCCAGGTTGTAGTGAGCAGGAAAAAAAAATGGAAGTTGGTAGAAGAGGAAGAGGAAGAGGAAGAGTAATCCGAAGAGGAGCAGAAGAGGTACTGAGAGAAGAAATCCGCATTTTGAATGTGCAATTGGCAGCAATAGAAGCTGGAAGGATAAGAGACCCTGAAGGAGAGGATGATAGTGATGAAGAGGTTGTAGAACCGACAGATGGTTTGGAGGGAGAGGCACCTGAACTCAAATTATTGAGGTCAGTTTTGTTATCTAGTCATAAGCCAAAACATGAGCTTTCCACTTATGACGGAAGTTTGTCAGCAGATGTGTTGCTGGATTGGCTTAGCGAAGTGAACAAATATTTTGATTTTGAGGAAATCAGTGAGGACAAGAGGGTGAAGTTCAGTGCCACCAAGTTGAAAGGACATGCGTCCTTGTGGTGGGACAGCGTTCAGGCAGAAAGGAAAAGGCTAAATAAATAGCCTATAAAGAAGTGGGCCAGAATGGAGGCCAAGCTGAAAGAAAAGTTTCTGCCTAAAGATTATCAGATTATGCTGTATAGGCAAGTACAGAATTTGAGACAAAGGGGAATGACGGTCAAAGAGTATACAGAATAATTTTATAAGTTGAATTTGAGGGCAGGATACATAAAAGATACCCCAGAAAAAACAACAAGGTTTGTAAATGGATTGAGAGGGGAGATACTGGATGAAATCGGTATTCTCTCACCCAGAACTTTGGATGAGGCATATCAGTTTGACTTGAAGGCGGAAGAGAAAATAATCAGGAAGTAGAATGCCAGAAGAGGAGGTGGATCTGGCAGGGGAAAGGGGAAGGCCTTTGGTAGAGGCAGAGGTACAGGTTCCAATGAAGAAGGCAGCAGTTCCAAATCTGTAGGAACAGCAGAAAAGGACAACAGCACTAGAGGGGGACAACCAAACCAGCGAGGGAGAGGTAATGGTCGGGGCAGAGGAGCTGTCCAGTGCTATAGGTGCCACAAGTGGGGGCACAAGTCGTATGAATGTCCTGAAGGTGAACCAGCAAGTGGGAGAGGAGCTTATGTTGCCCAAACTGAGGAAGCGGAAGCACAACCTCAGGAAGTGGAAAATGCACCAGAAACAGGGGAAGCCTTGGTGCTGAACAAGGTGCTGATAAAACCAGCGAAAGAAATTGTGGAACCAGATCAAAGAAAGGCCTTGTTCCGAACAGTTTGAAAATCATAGGGTAAGTGTTGCAAACTGATCATTGACAGTGGGAGTACCGATAATTTGGTGGCCACGAAAATGGTGGAGAAATTGGGACTGAAAAGGCTGAAACATCCCACTCCTTACAAAGTGTCGTGGCTGCAAAAGGGGCATCAATTGTTGGTGGACGAACAGTGTGAAGTAGAGTTCCAGATAGGCAGATACAAGGAAAAAATTATCTGCGACGTTATGCCAATGGATGTCTTCCATATACTGTTAGGGAGGACCTGGCAGTATGACAGAAAAGTAATTCATGATGGAAAGACAAACTGTTACAATTTTTTCAAAGATGGGGTAAAGCACACGCTTGTGCCCATCAAGGAGGAAAATACAGCAGAAGCTAGTGGAGTAAAGGCATTACTTGTGGGAGGAAAGGAGTTTTTAAAGAAGATGGAGGATAATGATGTTAATTTTGCTGTTGTAAGGAGACCAAAGACAGTGGTCCTGCATACCAAGATCACAGATCTACCAGAGGAGATCCAGGATATGCTGCAGGATTTTGGCGATATCATAGTAGATGACTTACCTGACGAATTTCCACCTAAGAGAAGCATCAGCCACTGTATTGATTTTATACTAGGAGCTAGCTTACCAAATAAGGCAGTTTATCGCATGAGCCTGAAGGATAATGAAGAAATTCAAAAACAGGTACAGGAATTGCTTGATAAAGGACTGATCAGAGAGAGCATGAGTCCCTATGCAGTTCCGACAGTGTTAGCTCCTAAAAAAGGTGGCGAATGGCGAATGTGCACAGACTCAAGAGCCATTAACAAGATTACGATCAGGTACAGGTTTCCATTGCCGCGAATGGATGACATGATGGATTGTTTAAGTGGGGCAGCATACTTTTCAAAGATTGACTTGAAGAGTGAATACCACCAAATCCGAATTCGGGAAGGAGACGAATGGAAGACAGCCTTCAAGACGAATGAAGGGCTGTATGAATGGTTGGTGATGCCATTTGGGTTAAGCAATGCCCCCAGTACATTTATGCGCCTAATGAACGAAGTGCTGGAAGAGTTCATCGGGAAATTTGTGATTGTTTATTTGGATGACATTTTGATTTTCAGCAGAATGAAGGAGGAACACTTCCAGCATGTACGAAGTGTATTGAGAAGATTGCAGCAGAACAAGCTGCTGATAAATTTGAAAAAATGTACTTTTTTTCAACGGGAATTAGTTTATCTGGGTTTTGTGATTGCAGAAAATGAGTTGATGATGGACCCAGAAAAGATTGCAGCCACAGTTAACTGGCCATCCCCAAAGAATTTGTTTGAAGTTCGAAGTTTTCATGGGTTAGCAAGCTTTTATAGGAAATTTATCAAGGATTTTAGTGGGATATGCGCACCCATGTTGGACACAATTAAGAAGGCCAATCATCCTTTTTACTGGACTGAAGCAGCAGAGAACAGTTTTCAGACTTTAAAGAAGAAGATCACTGAGAGACCGATTTTGAGATTGCCAGATTTCAACAAATTTTTTCAAGTTCATTGTGATGCTAGTGGTACGACCATTGGGGCAGTACTTACTCAGGAGGACAGACCGGTCGCTTATTTCAGTGAGAAATTGAACGAAAGTAGGCAGAAGTATTCATCCTATGACAAGGAATTTTATGCGATCGTTCAAGCTTTGAAGCACTGGAGGCACTATTTGTTAGGTAATGAGTTTGTTTTATTTTCTGATAATTCTGCCTTACAGTATGTCATGCAGCAGCATAAATTGAATCATAAGCATGCAGAGTGGGTGGAGTATCTGCAGATATTTACATTTGTATTGAAGCATATCAGCGGGCAGTCTAACAAGGTGGCAGACGCATTGAGTAGAAAATCATTGCTCTTACAGGAGAGAACAGTGCAAGTGTTGGGTTTTGAGCATTTGAAGGATTTGTACCCGACAGATATAGATTTTAAGGAAGCCTATGAGGCTTGTCAGAACCCTTTGTTGCGGAACAATAGTCCATGGTTGGACTATAACGTCCAAGAAGGATTGTTGTTTAAGGGAGGACAGTTGTGCATTCTCGACTGCTCAATGAGAGAGAACATTGTTCGGGAAAAACACAGCGGCGGTCTAGCCGGACATTTCGGCATAGACAAGACGTTATCGCAAATAGAGCATTTTTACTACTGGCCAAAACTACGACGGGATGTGCAGAAGTATGTGAGTAGATGTCAGATGTGTCAATTAGCAAAAGGTAGCAGTTAGAATGCAGGCCTTTACACGCCACTGCCCATTCCAAACAAACCGTGGGATTCAGTCAGTTTGGACTTTGTCTTGGGTCTGCCTAAGACACAGTGGGGGTTTGATTCTGTGATGGTGGTGGTGGACAGATTTTCAAGGATGGCACATTTTATTCCCTGTCGAAAAACCAATGATGCCACTCACGTACCACACTTGTTTTTCACAGAAATCGTTAGACTGCATGGCTTACCAAGGTCAATTATTTCTGACAGAGATGTACGTTTCACAGGACATTTTTGGCGAACTCTCTAGAAAAAATTGGATACCCAATTAAATTTCAATTCCGCTTACCACCCACAGACTGATGGACAGACGGAAGTGGTAAACCAAAGCTTAGGAAACTTGTTACGAAGTCTATTCGGTGAAAGTTCACGAATGTGGGACCGATTTCTTGCTCAAGCGGAATTTTCTTACAATGATTCGCCAAATCGCAGCACAGGATACAATCCTTTTCAGGTCTTGTATGGTATACATCCTCGCGGAGTCCATGAGCTGCGAGACTTGGGAAAACTTGAAAAATGAAGTGCTGACGGGGAATATTTCGCCCAAGCAATGAGTGACTTGCATGAATAGGTGAAATTAAAACTGCATGACAGTAGCCAAAAATACAAACAGCATGTAGATTTAAAAAGGCGAGCAGTACAATTTAACGTTGGGGATGAAGTTCTTGCGCACTTGCGCAAGGAACGTTTTCCAAAGGGGGAATATAACAAACTGAAATTTAAAAAGATTGGCCCTTGTAAAATCCTGCGCAAGTTCTCTGCAAACGCTTACGAAATACAATTACCATCGGGTATTGGAATTTCACCTATTTTTAATGTAGTCGATATGTTTCTGTATTTCGCCAGTCCTGAGGATGAAAGGACAGCAAGGCCAGAGCGAGACACCCAGGTTGATCAGAGATCGTGGATGAGACAAATGCCTATGGCGCAACCCCTTGAGATCGAGGGTATCCTCGATACATAGGTAGCCAAGCGTACATGCAGGAAGGAGTATCTGAAATATCTGGTCAAGTGGAAGAACCATCCCATTGAGGACAGTTCCTGGCTTGACGCAGCTCAAATTCAGCAAGCTGGCTATTCGGTGGACGAACTCATGGAGTGGAGCCATGACTTTTTGTTACCCCGGGAGCCTGATGCAGGAGCATCTGATCTGGAGTAGACAATGTTGAACAGGTTTTGCCTCATTGGTTATGTTGTTTTCTAGACAGGTCTTAGTGCCTGAGAATTTTTTTTTTTATGTTATTGTTAGTATGTTTATTTGCACCCTCTTATTTATCGTGGAGGGAAGAGACAATAGGATTAGA
Source organism: Pinus albicaulis (assembly GCA_034641835.2). Taxonomy (NCBI): domain Eukaryota; kingdom Viridiplantae; phylum Streptophyta; class Pinopsida; order Pinales; family Pinaceae; genus Pinus; species Pinus albicaulis. The sequence goes on from CM076579.1 coordinate 1,613,733,097, forward strand.
TATAATTAGATCAAGCTGTGGTTTAACTAGTAGAGTTTGTTTCATTTAGTTAAGGTAGTTATACAAGACGGTTGATAATTCAACCGAAAGCATAAAAAGAAGAATACAATGTAATCGGAACTCTCTCTTTGAAAAAGAAAAAAAGAACAGAACATTTTCTTGACGAGAAAAAAACAAAAGTTGATATCTGACAGGAAGACCATCTGCTTAAACGTGATTTCTCTATGACCATTTACTATTTTATTATTGCTATAAAGTGTATGACTACTGACTGAGACCTGAACAGCAATCTCACCATACCAACAAGTGGAAAGAGAAAGTATTCATAACGTACAGGAGTGTGGTAAAACAACGTATTAGCAACAAAGAACGGGCGTTGGTTTTGAATTAGTCAAGTGATAAAGTTTCAAGCAAATGCTAAGAGGAGCGGTTGGAGATAATATAAAGCTACAGGTAAACCAGGACCCACCTGTTTTAAAAGGAATTTCTTGAACCGAATAAAAATTTCATATTAAAAATTTCATATTAAATTTCATAGTAAAACCCATAACCTACAACCGAGAAAAAATTCGACACAGTAATCGACGAAGACACGCCTTACAGCAAGAAAATTTGTTACAACAAAAAAGTTGGAAATTAGCGACTGTGGGAAAAATATTTCCAGTTTGGTTCACATTCTACAGACTCAACAGGACACCAAATCAATAGAACGTTTTGTTTTACAACAGAAACGGATGTAAAAGTGACCCTACCCATGGTAAGTCGAGGGTTAGGTTGGCGTTGGACCAAAGTGTGAAGACCTGAAGCCTGTAAAGGAAACATGCATAGAAAGAGTTATTCACTGTTCGGAAAAGATTGTAACCATACGAAAAGAAACTCAGTGGAAAGGGAAAGTAACGGAAGTTCACCTGACCAAGGTGGCAAATAGAAATGGTTGATTGAACAAGAAACTCAAAACCTGCTCACGAGGAGCCGCTACGTGAGAACAGAAGAATATATGTTGAATAGTGTGAATCATGGAAAAATAAGTTACCTTCCCGAGTGAGAAGAACCGTGCTGGAGCTGGAAGCCCCTGTAGCATTGCCGGGGCAGTAACAGTAGAGGCGAGCCACGAACCTGGAAATGGTCAGAAAAATTAAAACTGTAGCAAATTAGCATTTACGATTGAAAACGTTATCAACATTGTCCAACTAACAGAAAACGAACTGAATGTTACCGTGAGAGCACCACAAATCCGAAATTGTTGCTTGTAGGTGAAACAGACGAGGAAACCAGTCCAAAAGCAGAAAAAAACTGGCTTGAAAACCCTCGCAGCGCCGAGAGAAGTAGAAACCCTCGTAGTGGAGGGAACCAGCGGAAAGTGGATGTGGAAATGTCGGCATAGGGTTTACGAACAGGAGAAGGGAAAAACCCGAGGAGTAGGGACAGGTGTTGGTCATACCAGAGGCGCGTACAGGCCAGTCAGTTGGTCAATAAATATTTCCGCAAACCAATGATGGATTAAACAAACAAATCCTATGGAGCAGCGATTGTTTGGACCACGGAACAAGAAATTTGTTTTGGCAGCTGTCGCCATAAGTTTAAAATGACATATGACGTGGAGTCGACGTGTATCATGTTTGCGTTGTGACCAATACAAAGGAAATTTGCTGTTGTTTGTTGTCAGTTTTTAAATTGTTTCGGAGCACAGGTGAGACCCGAGGGCTGGGTTCCATCATTACATCAAAGTGTGAAAATAATAATAATGGGTAATGCTAGATCTGAGACTTTTGTCATCCATAGATTAGATAAATATCTTTCTGGATTAATCACATCATTAGGATTTCGTTGACGTTTTGAACCAACTAATGTGGTTCATCCTCGGGACAAGGTGAAAAGCTAATCGATCTTATTGAATAAATAGTGTGGATGCGTCATTGCCCGGTATTAGCCGAAGAAAACTAGTCGTTAAAAACTACCCGCTTAAGACTAGGCATTTAAAAACTAGTCGTTAATGAATTAGTTAATTATTTAATTAAAATTATTAAGTGATTAATAAATATTGACCTAATAGATAAAAAATAAAAATAAAATAAAAAATTATTATGTAATATTTAATTAAATTTTTTAAAGTGATTAAATAAAATTTTATTTTAATAGATATTATAGTAAAATGTATTATGTAACATTTAATTGATTAATAACTATTAAAATAATTGATAAAAAAAAATTAAATTTAAAAAGTATTATGAAGAATTTATTACTTGGGGGGATTATACATAATTAAAAATATATAAAGGGTAATATATAATAATACAAACCTAAAGAATATATAAGACAAAATATAGGGAAATAGAAGACTAGACAAAATAAGAGAAGGGGGGGGGGGAATGAAAAGAAGAAAAGGAAGATCAGGAGAAATATTTAAAATATATGATGTAATATTTAATTAATAAATATTTAACTAATTAATAAATATTAAAATAATAATAAAAATTTTAGAGAGGTAAAAATCATGTAAGAACTTCAAGATTTTGATGTAAATCCCCAAGTTAGATGAATATGTAGAAATAGAATTTTCTTACAATATTTACCATCCCTTATGCAAATTTTGGTTTGAGAAGATGTAATTATGAGCAAAGGAATTAACACTTTGTAACTTGAGTGATTGTATTGAAAGAGATTGATGATTTTGGATGGAAAATCATGGACTAGAGGTGATAGGAATTATGGTAACAAATAGACATTTCTGTGACAACTGGTGACCTTTAAAATGACCAATTTTTTATCATTGATATAGATTATTGAACTTTGTAACATAGATTTGGTTGTAAAAAATATTTGTTGGCTAACTAGAGAAAAATATAGAGTTTGCTACAGGAACAAAGATATTTCTCTCCTTAACAATTATTCAAAAATTATATAAAAGGATGTAGTTGTTGTTAATACACCATATAGTCTTCATCCATAACCCATCAGGTACAATTTTTTCCATATGAATAGATTATTTTGCATAAAATTGAACCCAAATAAGGTGCTAAGGTTGAAGGGACAAGATTTGTTGGAAGGAGGGCCTTAGATAATCCCACATCACCCAAAACGAGCACCAAAAAAAATGTTTTGAAGAACTATTCAAGAAAGATTGAACTAACAATTTTATGTAAAATTTATTGTGATATGTTGCAACTAGAACCCTAATTTTCAATCAAAGTTATTTTATATCTGTGTTAATGCCATGGTTTTCACAGTTAGAATTATTTTTTCCCTTTACTATTCTATAATTTTTTTATTCCTCTATACTATCCTACTTCATTTGGTAAAATAAACCCTTCCATCAAGTCTAACAGAACTTCTAATGTATTTATTTGTGAAATAAGATCTCAATTAAACTGATATCCAAATAAAAAATGTGTACCTTCATGAATTTCAAGATATGAGAGGATAGCTACTCATATGCATTTGGTGGCATGAAATGTCAAAAAGTGGAGTGATATTTTGGCTTAATGACTAATTGGAACCAATTTTCAATGTAGTCTTTGTATCCTTGGCTCCATTTAATTGTCATACCATGATTTTTTTCGAAAAGTTGTGCATCACACTCTTAAATGCACACGAGATCCGATGATCATTAGGGGAATTTTGAGGTCTAAAATGGGCCTCCTAAGAAAAATGTACAACAAAAATAAACTTTATAATAACCAATAGGATTCAAGATGATGATGTCAACCATGGGGGATGATTCACCATTTTTTAAGTAAAAGGTTAAAAATATTAAAAAATAATAAAATAATAAAACTACTTTTGCAACTCGTATTTTCAACTTATCTCCCAAAGTTTTTACTCAAATTTCGAGCAGGAGTACTCATTGTATGCAAAATTTAATTCCTCATCCAAGGAGTACCCATATTTCATACTTTCGATGGACCCTGCTACACGAAAAATGAGAAATACATAAAAAAACATGATTGTAATCATGCTTTTCATGTATTTCTCATTTTTCCTGTATCAAGACCTATCGAAAGTATCCAACATGGGTACTCCTTGAATGAGGAATTAAATTTTGCATCCAGCGAGTACTCCCACTTGAAATTTGAGTAAAAAATTTGGGAGATAAGTTGAAAATATGAGTTGAAAAAGTAGTTTTTTATTTTTTCACTCTAAAATTTGTCGATTTCATCAAATCTTATTTTATTATTTCCACTATTATTTTATAATTTCCTTAGGAGGATCATTTAAGACCTCAAAATTCCCCTAATTTGAAACATTCAAGAAATTCTTCAATATCTAACTCTAATAACTAATCTTCATTGAATGTGGTCCATGGCTCCTTGATGATCTCATTCATATGCTGATAAGGATAACTAGAATAAAATTATAGATCTTCCTATTGTGGAATTTCTTCATGGATTCCTTGCTTTTCTACTATTGCTTGAAATCCACACTCATCCCTAGTGACAATTCTAGATTGTGGATAAGGATTTGACAAGATCCTGGTGGGAGTATGCCCTCCTTTACTCAACTAAGTTTTGAGCATATTTTAATTCTCCTTATTGGCCTAAAGAATTGCTCATAAATGGATTAGAATATAGGGTTCATGCACGAACTTAAATAATTAAAGCCTAATATTTAATGATCTTATTGAAATGAAATTGAAAATGAAAATGAAATCATGCCACACTTCATGTACCAGGAATCCTCATGCAACTAAGAGCATATTGTCACCAATTTATATTTTCTTCATGAGCTAGTCTCATTTTCCATGAAATACTTTTACATAAAATAATAAAAAAAACAATAGCAATGCTCTAAACACTTTAGCATCTCCACAACAATGGCACCAAAATTGTCAAGAAATTTAATTTCTTAAACTATGTATATTAAATATATCAATTTTGGATAGTATACTTGTGAGATGTAGGCATTGTATGTGTAGGATTAGAGCATATACATAAGGAACTAATCAAATGAAAATGACAACCACCATTGTAATTAAAATCTACTAGAGTTGTAACTTTATGATTGTTTACAATATTTCACTGATTCATAGTGTTCACGTAATCAAATTCTATTAACTTTAGTGGATGAAATTAGGGATGGATGCAACTATAGATGGAAACCAGATTAACTACAAGAGTACTTCTTCACCCAAATTGGAATCTACTATAATTATAGAGTTTTGGGATGTCGCAATATTTCACTCTTGGATAAGGTTAGAGTATTCAAATCACCCTATGTTTAATTTTTTAAAGAATAATTTAAGTGGGTTCTCTTACAACACATGATAAAAATTTTAAAGAGTGGAATAAGAACAAAACTAATCATATAGGGATCAACCACCTAGTCTAACTATTATCCAAAATAACAATTTAAACCTCAAGCTATAATCTTTCACTTTGTATAAAAATTTTCTTGCAACTTTTCGTATATATTCAATTCATATATCAATAATCCAAGTAGATATTTCCATCACTACCTAGCACACAATGAGGCATGAGAAACAAAGTAAATAAAGAATTAAATTTGGAAAATAAACCAATGAAGCAAGTTGCAAACATAAGAGTATATAATATATTACAATAAAATAATTGATATGCAACAAGGCATCATATGCCATAAACAAGGGGGGTTGCCTCACTCAACATATGTTGTTGAAGAAACTACTATATTAAACTCATATAGTGTAGTAATAGTGGTTTTATATTGTAATCAACAAAATGTTCAAATGATAGAAAGAAGGGGAAAGGTCTTCTACAACAATATGCTTCTATCTGCTTCATTTAGCATCTCTGCATTGTTCCTTTTATAAAAGTTTCAATACAAGAGAAAAGGTATTTGATAAGATAATTCGAAATCCCTCATATTTTCAATTACTTACATTCATTGTTGACTTACTTAAGAAGAAGATGGATTATGCACTATTCGACTAAACAAAATATGAATGGATAATTTTTTTTTGTTGTATTGTTGATGAATGATGTGGAGCATGATATCTAGGGCATATTGTACTTGAACCTATTTACATATCTAGAATTGACAAGGATGTTGACCAGAAACCTACACACCATATGGTAAGAATAGACTTAATTAGATAGTAAGAAATCCATCTTGCTAACCCTCTGAATAAAAACCATATGATATTTTTTACCTTTTAACCATGCCCATATGCAAACTAATGAGGTATTATCAAATTTCTAGAAAATCGACAACTACAATATTTCTAATAACAATTCATCATTTTGGTAACATTGAGTTGTTGCCATATTTCTAGAAATTGTCACAAAATTGTTGAAATTTTGGTGATAGTTTGTAAATGACAGATTCGATTCTAAATACTTGTCAATATATGGGGAATTATTATAAATTAATTATTAAATACATCATGAAGCTCATTTGAAGTGTAAACCTTATCAAATAGATAATTTAAATAATATACTCTATGAAGAAATGAAGATAAAAGGTTAAATTAGGAAAAAATGAGCTATCTAACATGTCAAAATTGAGGTTCCACAAATTTACCCAAAGCAATTCCAATAGAACTAAATGTATTTTCTTTTTAACAATGAAGAGGGGGATGAATATTTCTAACCCATCTAGGAACACCATTTTCGAGCTTGAAATTTGGTGTCCACCTATTTAGATACAGGCCTTGTGTTCCACAAAAGTATGAACATATTTAAAAAATAATTCTTTCTCCTCCTTGTGCTTAAATAAAAATGAAAGAACGCATAGGAACCAATGTGAAAGGTGTCTGAAAGGAATATTTCCTATAATGGATTTATAAAATGTTACATATATTCCACTTGGCAGTTTGTCATAACATATTTACTAAAATAAACAAAAGTGTATGATATGGATGTTAAATTCCTTTCGATTCCACATGTATTACTTATTGTTTTACTATTTATTCACAAAATAGATAAAATGAAGAACAATAAAATATAATCACACACCAACTATAATGAATACAATATATTCTCTGGGAAATTGTTACGATGGAGAAGTCAATTGGAAGGTGAAGCTACCCTACTCTCTCTTTCTTTGAAATTGAAATAATCTAGTACAAAGGAGAATACACTCTCCATGGAGTTACTTGATATCTTTGGCCTAATAGGTTACTACAAATATGAAACCCCTTATGTTATGTTGTCTCAATGCCACATTGAATTCTCTTCTCTACAATGGAACAAGATATACCCCTTTTTCTCTGAGTGGCCTGGTTATAACATAACTCAATAGCCAAGTAGGGGTCAGATTTGACTCCCTCAACTCACAACTAGAGTTACAACTTTGATCCTTATCGAGTCTTCTTCATAGTTCCTATGTGACTAACCCCACATGCATGAATAACAACTTAGCATCCACTTTTACCATGGTGGTCAACCACAATAGATCAACTTTTAGGTGGCAAAACTTTTTCAAACTCTCATTGACATGAATGTTGTGCCATTAGAAAGATCTCCGAGTGTAAAATATTGTCATAGGGTCCAATACTTGAGCAATAATTTTTTACCGCCCAAAAAAAATATTTATGGCCTCAAAATGGCCCTTAAAGATTTCAAAACAAAAATTTTAAAACTAGATCTAACTCTAATTTCTCTATTTTTTCCTCTTTGAAAGCATCAAAACAATTGAGAAACAATATAATGATCTAATCCAGGTCATTAATTATAAGAATTTTGTATAATTAATTAATTTGATTAATCAATATTAATACTTTTGAATATGAATCATAAATTAATAACTTATATTAAAATAAATTATATTAAAAATACATATTATATAAAATTTGACATTTGATTAATGTTTATATTAAAATAGTTATTAATAAAATAAATAATCAAAATGAAAAATGAAAATAAAAAATAATATATATAACATTATATAGAAATATAAAAGAAATTCTTAAACAAAGAAAAAATTAATCTTAATTAATCAAATTTTAGATGATGAAATATCAAATTATATATCCAAATTTATATGCTCAGTACTATTTAATACTTCTAAACAAATTGGATTTATAAATTGAACAAGATTTAAACAATGTGGAAGTTCGAAGTAGGAAGTTGTAGGAGTGGATTCCAATTATAAATAAATTTAAAATCACTTTTTAAAAATTAATTAATTATGATAAATTATTTAGAGTAATATTTTCTAATGTCTTTTGCTATTATTACCAGTAGTATATTAAAATAATGTTTATATATTTTTGAAATTATATATATATATATATATATATATATATATATATATATATATATATATATATATATATATAATATGATTATTTTAAATTATATTTTCAGTCATATTACTTTCTGATAAAGGTATCCCTCAATCATTTCTTCGAAGCTTAAAACCAGATATTTTGAACAACGTAAAATTGTATAACATCATTTTAAATATATTGAACATATCATATTTTACTAATATATTGAATTATTCATCATTATTTTTTAGCTTAAAATGAAATGTTTTGAACAACTTGAAATTTTATAATACTATTTTAAATATATTGAGCACAATTTGGAAAAAAGGAACATGTTAATACATATATGGTAAAAATTTGGAAGTCTAGTGACTCTGTGTAAAAATTACATAATCCTAAAATTCCAGTGCATATAGGGTCAGTTCTCTCCCCAATTTCTTGTAAAAAGAGAGAAAACTCATTACACCAAAATTCACCATAAAAATAATGTTCATCTTTCTAAAATATGTATGACCTTAGACTTTATTACTATTTCTATTGTTTCATTTATACAGTTTGAGTGTGCCTAATGGTTAAGAGCATGTGTTTCCCCTCTAAAAGATCATAGTTTCAAACCTAGAGGGGGTAGAGTAGGTATGCTTTTGCCTTTGTAAATTTAGCAATCATATCACTTCAATCACCATAGAGTTTTTTTTTTTTTTAAGCTTTCTGATATTCAAATAGCTTTCTAGCAACGTCCTCAATGCTTCACATAACATAATAGCTAATATTTCAAGTGAAAGCATTGCACCTTTTTCTATTATTAATAATTCTTCTAAAAATTTTAACAAAATTATTAAAAATATTTTCAATAAAAAAAGCCCTTTTCTTACCATAATTTTTTAATGCAAAGCAGTTGATGATTTCTAGTTTTTTTAAATTCCGAAGATTATGTAAATCTGAAAGTTCTTCCAACTTGTTCCATCCCTCCAACTTAAGCGAACCGTTGCAGGGCCTCTATATTCGTGAAGAATTTCCAGTTTAATAAATACAATCAATTTATGCGGACTTATATGCAACACTCGTGAAGAATTTCCAGTTTAGCGTATTTTTAGAAAATAACGAAAAAATATGAACTTACGCTTGTAATAACGGGTTGTGGTGGGGTTAGAATTTAGTTAGGTGGACGGTCGTGAAGAATTTCGGGTTTACTAAAGACAATTTGCAACACTCTTATAAAAAAATAATAAAGTAAATATCACAAGAATGTTCCATAACCTTAAACCTTGACTTATATAATATGAAATGGAACTTGATTTATATTCAATATTTACATAAAAGTCAATGAAAGGTTTGCTGAGACCTTGACTTATATAATATGAAAAATTTATATTCAATATTTACATAAAAATCAATGAAAGGTTTGCTGAGATTTAGAGAGATTTCGAACTTAAAATTTAATTAAAGGTTCGGTGAGATTTAGAGAGAGTTCGAATTTTCCACTCTCGTGAAGCAATTCTACTTGACTAAATACAATTTAAGTTGACTTATATGCAACATTCTAATTTTCCAATAAATGTTCCAATAACCTTAAACCTGCTCGAATTATATGCCATATTTCCATAAAAATAAATAATATTTTTATTCAAATAAATGTTTGAAAAACTTTAAACCTTTACATGTTCCAACCAATTTTTTCCAAATTTATTGTTATGCTCAGGTCACAACTTTGAAATATGTGCAATGTTTTAATGGAAGACAACTTTCTTTTGAATAAAAGTTCTAATCAGCGAAAATTTTATGATTTACTTTATTATTTTTTCCGGGACTATAGCATTGGCCTTGCTATTGACTCGAATTATTTTTTGGGAAAATGCTAAATATTTCTATTGTTTCATAAATTCAAAAATATTTCTAATTTCTGAAAATCTTATTTCTAATTTTTTGATTGGCTAAATGAGTTGTGATGGAACAAAATTCCTCGAGTAGAGGGCAATATGTTTTTGGTATTTGTTAGTGCCTAAAAATCATTTTAAAATAAAAAAGGCTAATTTTCTGAGTGGCCAATCCATCCATGAGCATTCTAAGAGTGACATTTGCCTAACAAATCATTTTAAAATAAAAAAGGCTAATTTTCTGAGTGGTCATTTCATCGCTGAGTGTTCTGAGACTGACATTTACACAGTGCTCTGAGCAAGTCCTTTACTTAAGTGTGGGGGGGGGTTGTTTCATCAATGCATGCTCTAACACTAACACTATGACAGGTATTGCTAGTGCATTTTTCTCTTATTTCATTTTGTTTCATCCATGAGTGTTCTAACACTAACACTATGACAAGTATTGCTAGTTCATTTTGCTCTTATTTCATTTTCAACTTTTTTTTCATCTTATATTTTTTCAAATTTCGTTGTGCGAGAGAACCGAAGTTGTGAATTTGTGCAAAGTGAAGGATGTGCAGGTGAAGGAGTATGTACGGAGAAGAATTTTCGCAGTTACATAGGGATTGTACGATAATTAGAGATAGCAGGTTCCGCAATGTTCATATATCTCCATACATTTTCGCATGCCTTCTTCTATGGCAGAAAGAACTACAAAATTTTAGGGCATGAAAATTTTAGGTTACGTGTATATCTTTACAACATATAACATCTTCTAAACTTTATAGCAATAAAATACTAATATTTTATTGTAAAGGAGTTATCACCTACTCATATAAAGAGAGGTTCCTTCTTCATTTGTAATCATGGTTGGATCACGAGATCCTAGTTCTCTTTAGAGATTAATAAAAACATATTTTAAGCATATATTTTTAAGTGTTTTTTTGTGGTGTGACTTAAACTTTGTCCTTTTTCTTGATATATGTATTTTCGCAAACTTTTTTAATTATTCATGGTAATACGTAAGATTATGCTAAGGCTAACACTTTTTGTCATCAAAGAGTTAGAATGCTACATGGAAGGAGCCAACTAGGGGAGTACCCTGCTTGAGTTTCTTTGCTTGCAGGTGTGTTGATCCAAAGTCTCAAATCATTATAGGAGGAAGCTTTGTTGCTACAATATTTTGTATTTTCTGGAGGCTGGAGACATCACTCAGAAGAAAGGTTTCTCCTAAGTAGATATGAAATTTATCAGGAAGGTTGAGAAATAATGGGGGCGATTTCTGTCCCAAACCAATCCGCTCCCTTGAATTAATATGGCTATATCGATTGACGAGGATCTCAATTTTTCCACTTGGTTTACCTTGACTTTATCACACCTTGAAGGATATTGGCACTAGTCTTCAAGTCCCTCCATCACTATTCTTTTTCTATATGAAAACCCAAACTCTGTTTCACTTGGTCTTCTTTTGACATCACCTTGCACTCCTCTATCCAAGCCCTAGTGATCCTAATAAGGGAGCCCCCCTCGACCCGAAGAAGAGCAGACCGAAAGAGTGGCAAAGAAATTTGTTGAAGGATAATGGGTCACTTGTTGAGGTTCCACTCAGATTATGGGGTGTGGTTTGGACCTTTTATAACTTGAACCCACAATTTGAGCAGTAACACCTACCAAAATGTAGAAATTATACAACAAGCATGTATATCATGGATTCACTCGATCTAATAATGTACTAAAGTTAAATACTGAATAGCTTCTACAAATATTTTGTGGAATTAAAAACACAATCGCTAATCACATGAACATGAAGAAAGATCAATCACACACAACACAGATAATTTCTCGGGGAAAGCTTACAGCTAAAAATCCCACTATCTTCTATTGTATATTAAGCATGGATCATGAAACAAATACAATGTCTTTCTCTTCTCACAAGAGCCTCCAACATTCAACTATCTGTCTCACACTGTCCTCACATAAAACTAACCAATACTTAGTCAATTTCCAGCCTCCTGACAGCCTGTCTTGCTTGCGCAATCCTGGATGGTAAAGATCCTTAATAGATAGGAATTCTTTCCTACCTTGACTACGCAAGTATCATGGTCACTCCAATGGGTGTTTTTCTACATGTGTGCAAGCCAATAATCGTACAATTGGTAGTCAACTTCCCTTTCACCTAGAACTCAACTGGGTCTCCACTGGATCTGACATGCATGAAGCTAATAATAGTAAATCCTCAGTTGCATGTGAGATCAATGATTGTGAATTAATTAATATTTAATTCACTTGATCTCTCACTAGTCTTATCTTCAGTTACAACTAGCACAACTGAGTTTAACTCACTTAACTGAGTTAAACTATTTACAGCTTGCACCAACTCATGCACCACTGCACTTCGAACTATGTTACAACTAGAATTACTGTGCATGTCCCACCAAATAACCTCTAACTATAAATCCACTAGCTAACTGAATTTATCACTTTCATTTAACTCATTCAAGTCCACATTGAGAATTTATTACAGTTTAATTTCCATCTTAATTAAGGGATAATAAAAATAGACATGCACCCAAAAATAGCACTGTGGGCCCCACCCTAGTCTGGGTGCTTAATATTCTGTTGAATATAAACACTCCCTCTCAATAAGAAAGGGATTATCCTTCACCCTGATGTTGTCTCTATGGTATTCTAATTTTCTCCTGGCGAACATCTTTGTCAGAATATCTGCACCCTGATCTTCTGTGGGAATGTATTGTAGTAACATGATTCTTCTATCCACATAATCTCTGAGATGATGGTACCATATATCTATATTCTTGGACCTATCATGAAACACAGGATTAATCGAGAGTTTAATGCAACTTTTATTATCACAATGAATCACTATCGGATCCATCTGAGAACCAAACAAACCAACCAAGATCTTTCTCATCTAGATCGCCTCACATGCAGCTTGACTTGCTGCCATGTTGTTGTCCATGTAAATCCCCTCTACAGACAGAGGTGATCCCTCTAGCCCTAGGGTGGGTCTAGCAACTACGGGAACATACTAACATCTACCTTCCTAGATTGTAAATGAAATTTAGAGCAAGGAAGATGACCTACCTCGTTCTAATGCTATGTTGTCGTCTTCTGTCGAAGCTTCTTGATGCATCACTCTCCTCAAGCTCGATGCACGCTGCTACCAACGTTCGATTTCCTGTACAGATAGTCGAGATACCACGACAAGCGTAAAATCACGACAAACATAAAACAATTACAACCTATTTAACTGATCACGGAATACTAGAAATCTCATTATAAATGTAAACAAGAATGGAAGATAAACATCAATTGCATTTTATTATGATAAAGGCAAGGGGAGTTTACAACCAAGCCTTAATGTTGAGGCTCTTCTTCGGAAAATTCATATCCAAGCACGTTTGCAACACCCTCACACACAAAGGTCCAAGATCTCACTATGTTCCCAACACAAAAACAATCACACTCTACACTATTCTCCCGAAGCTATGATTGCTTCTTCTCTCTATGCTAACTAAGGTAGTAGAGGTGAAAATGTCTCCTTATATAACAATGGAGGAGGAGGTTATGGACCCTCAAATAATGGGAAAAGAGCTTATCCTTTGGAGTAGTTCCTATTTATTGGGAACAAGAAGCCCAAAGAGGAACTCCTCAGCCATATCCTCAAAACAAACTTCCAGCTCGTTGCCTCGCGAAGCTTCTAGTCGCAGAAGCTTCCTTTCTATTTAAAAAACTTTCCAAAACAGGGTCGGCGCGGGTCCGACATTAAGATAGAGCGTCGATCGGCATGGGCCTTAGTGTAAATCTCTATTATCAGCGCGAGTCAAACACTGAGAGAAAGAGTCGACCTTGAAAACGAGTTTTTTATAAGGATCTTTCAGAAAATTTGTAAAGGGAGATGATTTGGCAGACAAATGTGGTTCAAGGGTATGTATTCCATGCTTGGAAAGTACACAAGGGTCACTGTATGGGTCCTGGGAGTACAAGTACAGTGAAAAGTTGCTCTACAACAGATGCCCCCTAAAGTCTGAAGTCCGAACATGAGTGAGGGGTGAAATTCTTTACAAGTACATGCAAGGAACTAGAAGCTGCTGTCGGGAGACTTGCAAATCAAGCATAGATACATATACATAACTAGAATCTCTGATGAAAATACATGAATCCAGGTATGGACATAGCCATCTGTAAAAGAGAACATGGTATGGTCGCAGCCATCCATATGAGAAGGATCTCATATCCAATCATGGACAAATCATATCGCCTCGCAACTTGGACTATATAGAATAAAATCTAGGGTCTCGTGCTCCGCCACAACCCAATCAAGTACAATTTCAAGCATGCGAATATTTGAGCTGAAGTCAAACATGCAGGAAAGTCGCCTGATTACCAACCAATGATGTAAGTTGTTAACAAGTGCGAGAGAAACCACCAATAATAACAATGGCTCTCAAGGTACAACAGGTACAATCCACGAAATATGAACAATGATCTGGCATCGAACACCCGCAGAATCACTCGATCAAATGCCAATGATCTGGACCTGTCATCGAATGCGAAGAACCTGCCATTGAGGAATGAAATATCTAAGGTACCAGAAAGGAGTCTCTAGATCAACTCCCTGGATAATGAGCTGAAGTCGACAAGAAGAAATCTGTCGAAGGAGGGTCATAATGAATTCCACATCATCGACGCGAAATAGAGAAGGTAATATGAGTGTGAATCAAGACTGAAACAGAGGATCAGGGAATGTACAAACTGCAGAAGGATTTTCTCTTGAACATATCGGTGACACGACTCTGAAATTTGGCAGCATTTGACTCAGATAGGATTAGAGGTCATGTTGACAAAATTTGTAATCGAATGAGAGGAAAACGGATTTCCCAAACCCATGGAGGCACAGTGAAAAAATGAAGATATCCCAACCCGACATGAACTGCAGATAAGTGTCATGTTCAAGAGTGACATACTGTCGGCACAACTGATGAATAACTTCCATTTTCCCCCACCATTTCTGGCGAGTGCCTCTTTATTTTTACACAATCTTGAAGAGGATAGCATATGTTTGTCGTATAAGTTTTTTCTTCGTACAAATCCATCCTAGTAAATTTTACGAGCCATTAGAAGGAGGAACTCGGTAACGTCATGATGACGATTTCCTCTGTCATTTAGGTTTAACAAGTCTGACAAAGGAAGAACTCAACATATTTTCATGTTTAGAGAGTTTGAAAAGAAGCGGAAAATAAAACTCCAGTAGTCCCTTTTCGTAGATAGTCTTACAGATCCGAAAAGGTAGAAAACTATTTCTGAGAGAACCTCTTAGTTGTGATAGGCTAAGGTATTCCTTTTTCATAAATAATCCATTCCAGCCCGAAAAAGGGGTAAATGTATACTGGGTAGATATAGTTTCGCTGCCATTTAACGAGTTCAAAACGACAAGAGTCTCGACAATCTTTTCAGTTTTCGAGAGTCAGAAAAGAGCTGAAAGATGACTCCTCCTGGAGGAACGAGTGTTATAAAGGGTAGCAACTGGTTTTGGTGATGGCGGAACTGATCAGAAAAAGTAAAGGTCAAGAGGCTAGCTAACAAGACCACTCATTGCAGTGGTTCCTCAGGAATGGGTAAAACAGTCAAGTGAGGGCATATGATCGGCCAAGCAGATAGTGATGATGGAATGAGAACACCAAGGCGCATATGGAAAAATAGGCTGATAAAATGGCAATCACGAGAGGTAAAATAAGAATGGTTTCATTTTTATCCAAGCTTGAAATCAGGAAACTTTGCTTGAGGTTGGTTTCATTTTTACACAAGCTTGAAAATTTGTAGAAAACTATGCTTGAAACTGGTTTCATTTTTACACAATCTTGAAATGGAAACAAACTGTGCTTGAAAATTGGTTTCTTTTTTACACAAGCTTGAAAAAAAGATAAAATATGCTTGAAAAACAGGGAAAAACGAGCATGCCTCCAGCATGGTGACTCAATTCAAGGTACATGCCGCCCAAGCTTCAGTCCATATGAAAGGAAGATGGAGTGAAGGTTCAAAATACGAGATCAAGAGAAAGACTCGACTAGGATTTTATGAGATTGTATCAAAGACTCGAATTGAAAAGGAATGTGTTTCATTGTTTTAACGAGATTGACACATTAAAATAACTATCCTTGTGACCTAATTCATTTTTTAAAGAAGTTGACATAGAAGACGAACTATCCTCAGAACCTTTGTTTCATTTTTTAAGGAGCTTGACACAAGAAAACGAACTATGCTCAGAAGATTTTGTTTCATTTTTTAAAGAGCTTGACACAAGAAAAATAACTCTGCTCCCATGACCTTGTTTCATTTTTTAAGGAGCTTGACACAAGAAAATGAACTCTGCTTTGAAGACCTTGTTTCATTTTTTAAGGAGCTTGACACAAGAAAATGAACTCTTCTTTGAAGACCTTGTTTCATTTTTTAAGGAGCTTGACACAAGAAAATGAACTCTGCTCCGAAGACCTTGTTTCATTTTTTAAGGATCTTGACACAGGAAAACAAACTCTGCTCTGAATACTTTGTTTCATTTTTTTAAGGATCTTGACACAAGAAAACGAACTCTGCTCCGAATACCTTGTTTCATTTTTTAAGGATCTTGACACAAGAAAACAAACCATGCCCCGAATACCTTGTTTCATTTTTTAAGGAGCTTGACACAAGAAAACGAACCATGCTCCGAACACAACTGATCATGTTGAATAAAAATTCTTGGCTTCCAAGAGGTTCTCATCTAATGGGATAACAACATCTTGGAAATCAAGACCCAATTCCCCCAGAACACGATACACAATAAAACTATCACTGAATGCGGGCACGGAGCAGGTAGCCACATAATTAACTTGCGACGGGGAAGGTACAACCGACGTATAAAGACCGGGAAGGGACGATGGTGGGATAGCTTCCACATCAGGACCAAAGAATGAAAGATGATCAATGGTCACGATCCGACCATCATGTGGAAAACATATCACACGAAAGAGGGAAGAGACAAGTGTGCCCATGGCATAAGCATAATCGTGCCCCAAGAGTAATTGAAATCTAAGGGGTCTAGAATAACCATCACGTCTATATCGATGAATTTCTCTCCCAAAGTAACAGGAAACTTCAGAAGGATCCCTAACGGTTGACTGGTTCTTCTGTTAAATTCCAACAGATTCTACGTAACAGGCACAAGCAGTGGAGAACCAAAATATTTCCAAGTAGTTGAAGACAGAACACTAACATACGCACCTTCATCTATAATCATGCTAGGTACGACCATATCGAAGGCCTGTACCATGATCTCAAAAGGCACATAAGAAGGAAGGCGGTATCCCGCAAATAGACTCCAATTGAAGGAAGCAACCAAACTACTTGGAGGGGTTCCCATTGAACTGAGATGGTCATCCCCTGGTGTTACCAGAGCAAGAGGAGCATCTTCCTGGACCTCAGACATGGGAGCAGCAAGAGAAACTTCTTGAGTCACAGAGACGGGAGGATCTTTCTAGTCCAAGTCCGAAGAATCTGAAGAAACAAGAAGAACGTGGGGGGGATGAGATCCACTCTTGACGGAAAATACCTGATGAACTGTTGATGGAACCAGGTCGTCCTTCTTCTCAACCAATGATTGGTTGGCCTACCAATGCACTTGTGGGCGAAGGCATGCAACACTGCGGTTTATGTGCAAAATCGCTGTCCTCATAGAGTACTTGGCATGAGTACACCTGGAGAGGTGTTTTCTGGTAAGAAGCCTGATATTTCTCATTTGAATATTTTTGGCTCATCTATTTACATTCATGTGACGAAGGATGCCAGGAAGAAGCTGGAGCCTACTGCAAAAGTTGGGATAATTGTGGGGTACATGGAAACACCCCACAATTATCGTGTGTATTTTTTAGACAGTCGAATGACTGTGGTGCGACGGGATATAAAATTCAATGAGGAGAAAGCCATGAAGTTGTCTCTTGAGAGGGAGCTACACTTGCATGAAGAGGAGGAACAACTTGTTCCCAAAGATGAACCTCTAGATGTGGATCAGCCACAGGAGGAGATTCATGGAGTGGAAGAGTCCACTCATGTAGAACCAAACATCAGAACGGGGTGGAAGCGTACCACAGAAGCTGAGAGACTTAAGCTTGATGCGGCACAAAATGTAGGATTTCCTACATCGCAGTGCAGACAGAGACAGTTACTTGACCAATTTACTGGATACATGGCTCTCATGAGCAAGTGTATCGTGACAGAGCCATCTTCTTTCGAAGAAGTAGTGCAGGAGCCCACATGGGTAGATGCCATGGTGGAGTATGACTCCATTGTCAGAATCAGTGCTTGGGAGATTGTTCCAAGGCCGGTGGGTAAATCAGTGGTAGGTTCGAGATGGATCTACAAGGTAAAGCAAGCTGCTGATGGGAGCGTTGACAAGTATAAGGCAAGATTTGTTGCCTCGGGCTTCTCACAGATTGAGGGGATTGATTATGAAAAATCCTTTGCACCTGTCGCACAGTATTCTTCCATACGGACCATCCTTGCTCTCTCAGCGCAGATGGGTTGGCACATTCATCAGATGGATGTGAAGACTACGTTCCTTAATGGGATCATTGAGGAAGAAGTGTACATTGAGCAACCTGAAGGATTCGAAATCTCCATCAGTGAGTCGCATGTGTGCATGCTTAAAAGAGCGTTGTATGGGCTGAAACATGCAGCTCGTGCTTGGTACACTCGGATCGACAGCTATTTCACCGAACTTGGTTTCGCCAAGAGTGAGGCGGATGCAAACCTATACCAAATTGTGGTGGAGGGTAAGCTTTTAATCATTGTGCTTTATGTTGATGATTTAATACTAAAGGGTGATGAGCAATTGATACACCCATGCAAGGTAGATCTTGCAAAGGAGTAGAGATGAAGGACTTGGGCCTCCTTCATTATTTCCTAGGATTGGAAATTTGGCAGCAGGAAGGTGAACTGTTTGTGTCTCAAGGAAAGTATGCCTGGGAGATACTGGTGAAGTTTCACATGCAAGGCTGTAAGCCTATCGAAACTCCTCTTCTTGGTAGTTGGAGGAAAGAGGATGCTACATCGGCAGAGGTAGTGAATGCCACTGTTTATAGATAGTTGGTTGGTTCGCTCATGTATTTAGTTAATACAAGACCAGACATATGCTATGCGGTGAACTAGCTTTCACAAGCGACGGTTAAGCCTACCAAGCTCTTTTGGAAGGCAGGCAAGCATTTCCTGAGGTATCTCAGGGGCACATATGAGTATGGCTTATGGTACAAACAAATGGATGAGGTGAAGTTGCATGGCTTCATGGATGCAGATTGGGCAGGCAGCCCAATGAATAGAAAGAGCACATCAGGAGGGATTTTCAGTATCGGATCTAAAACATTTTCTTGGTACAGTAGGAAACAAATATCCGTGGAACTCAGTTCAGCGGAAGCAGAATACATGGCAGCAAGTCAAGCTGCATGTGAGGCTATCTGGATGAGGAAGATCCTGGTCGGTTTGTTCGGTTCTCATTTAGATCCTACAGTGATACATTGTGATAATCAGAGTTGCATTAAACTCTCGATTAATCCTATGTTTCATGATAGATATAAACATATTGATATCCGGTATCATCATATCAGAGATTGTGTGCAGCGGAAGATCATGTTGCTTTAGTACATTCCTACGGAAGATTAGGATGCAGATATTCTGACGAAGGCGCTCACCAGGAGAAAATTCGAATACCATAGAGACAGGATCGGGGTGAAGGATAATCCCTATCTTGTTGAGAGGGAGTGTTGAGATTCAACAAGACGATGAGCTTAATGAAAAGAGTCGCCTTCACAAAGTGGGCCCACAGGCAATTTTTGGCACAAGTCTATTTTTAGACTATGTCTATTTTTAGACATGGTGATCATATTTCAGAAGTTTCAGGATGCTATTTGTGGATGGTTGGTCAAGTTGGAAAAATATATGAAATTATATTTTTAGACATATTGGGCGAAGTCTATTTATAGATCGTCGATCTAAAAATAGATGTGTCGATTATTATTAGCTCTTAATAATAATCAGACATTAAATATCAAATTATTCTCTTGGAGCACTTAATTTAAGTATAAAGATTTGGAAAATCAGTTGGCTGAAATAATTACGCAATTCCTAGGGTTTACTGGTGTTCATGCATGGAGGACTCAAGTCAGAACTGAAGTGGAAAGTTATGACAAAGTTGGAGAAGTAGTTCATGGAGTTGTTATCCAGTTTAACTCAGTTATTGGAGTTAAAATCAGTTGAGATAATTGTATCTAAATCTAACTGAATGATACATTAGTGAGAGTGGAGTGAATTAATTAGTTAATTAATTCACAAATAATAACTCATTAATCAATTGAACATATACAACAGTTAACTACTTGCATGGCAGTCCCAGTGGAGACTCAATGGAGAGATAGGTGAAAGGGCGAGATAGACTATCAGTTGTGACTATAGTGATGCATCCAATGCATCACACATTCTTTGGAGTTTCCAATGAGGATTGCGCAATCAAGGAAAGGTAGATTCGAGTTCATTCAGGGGTCTTCTTCAGCAGGGATTGCGCAGTAGAGGCAGGCTATCAGGAGGCCAGAAATCAGTGCATGGATTTGCAGATTTCTTCATGATAGTGTGTGACGATTGTATTGTACCGAGAGCTTGATGTACTACGATTTGTATGAGGATTGTTACATGATCTCTATAACATATAATATACAGATATTTGGGATTTTTAGCTTTAGGCTTTCCTGTTAAAAAAATGTGTTATGTGTGATTGTTTTTATTGCTTCATGTGTCTGAAATTGATTTGATTTCTGCAAAAGATTAACAGTGGAAGGATTATGTATTCAACAAAAAGTTAATATTGTTAGACCAGGAGAATCTGGATATATAATGCATATGTTATATAATTTCTACATCTTCTTCTTAGCCACCTGGGTACTAGAATCCAAACTTTCACCAAGCAAAGAGGACGAACGAGGTGAAAAAATGGGCGAAGAAGGTGAGGGGTCAACTTTAGAATCAACATGATTTTGTTCAGGCGAAGGAGATGGTTGAATAGAGGTTGAGACACTCGGGACCACCGAGGTCAAAAATAAGCATACGGGCAAACCAAGAGTTAACCCAGGAAGGGACAATGTTTCCATATAAGGAGCACCAACATTCCTAAAAGAAGGAAAAGGACCAGGATTCCCTTCGGAGGGGATTCCTTTTTCAACTCCGGAAACGTTACCATTGGAAACAAAATTCAAAAAATCACTAAGGAATATAACTTTAACGAGGAATATTTTGTGGGCAAGTAATATTTTAAGACATTGAAACAAAACTCTGTCGTTTGATATTTTAAGAGTTGAGAAATAGTCAAAAGGTGACTCTATCACTTTCAGGTTGAAACGAGCGTGAAAGGACAAGCGCTCGATGATATTTTCACTTTTTAAGGAGTCACGAAAAGATCAAAATTACTACTCAGGTAATCTAAGCAAAAGGGTGTACCAAGTTTCCGTGAATTTCCATATACACCTTGGTGATCAAATGAAAGAGAAATGAACAAGGACTTGACGTATGTGCAGGTAGTCTTCCTGATTGTTGTGTTCGGTGTATCACGGTCGCAGGGAGGCAGACTCAGCTTCCTATGGATAAAGTATTTGAACCTATGAGGGTCTCCCTTTATATACGCTACGGTATGGGGAGCACAAGTCTGTACTAGTGCTATCTAAAGCCATATGGTGAATGACAACTACTAGGTTTAATGACACGGAACACTTCACTAGCCTAGACCTCTAAAAATTTGCGTTAGATTGCAATGCTTCCTTAGGTTGATTGAATAAATTTTTAAAGTTGATCTTGAATTATGTCTCAGTTTCAAGGCCCTATCGAATGTCATCTGACAATCTCCTATATGCAGTTATATGAGAAAATAAATCTTTTAATTCAATGAATGATATCTAGTTAAGGGAAGAGTCTCAAACAATGATGCAACAAACATCAATACTGCAAATGGAACTTTTTCCTAACTAGATGAATTTCACTATCCAAAAGGTAATCTAAAACATTCAACAATGTGAATTATGCAATGTAATCTATGCAAAATTCTATTCTTTGAAAACTATGCAATTGTAATCTATGCACAATTTCTTTTTTCTTTTGAAATAATAAGAATGCACTCAATGCATTTTTTGATGAAATGAGAATATACTTAATGTATGTTTTTTAATGAGAGAGAATGCACTTAATGCGATTTTTAGCTTTCAATCATTAAACAATGTAATCTAAGTTCAATGATGGATCTCAAAAAAGTCTTTCAATGCAATGTGATCTAATGCATTTTAAGGAAAAGCAAACTCTAAGACGAAAACTAAACGAACGCAAATTTCCTTAATGGAAGGATGAATGCAAAAGGGATGCAAACAAACACTAAGAATGAAATCGTTGTTTTAGACACTTTGTAACGAAATTCCTCAAAAGGCTACACGACATTTGAGTGCAAGTAAAAGAGGACTTCCAAATGTGGGCTCAAAACAAGGCATTCATTCCCTTTTACATCAAGCAATCATAGAAATAATACTTTTCAGATGAACAGTGAGCAATGTAATCTATGCTCAAAAGTGAACAAGCGGACCAAATGGACTCAGAAAGACACTTGAGACTTGATCACTCAATCAACCAAAAAGCAAAAGTAAATCAACTAGAGATGGCTCACCAAGAAAAGAGACTGGCTCAATCAGCAGGGTGATGTCCCGCGAAGCATGCAACCAAGCAATTGATGCACAGTCCTAGAAAAACTAGGATGTAAGGATGCATGTCCGAACAGGAAAAACAACAAAAAAAAAAACCAAAAAGCCAATCAAACCCACTTGAGTGAAGGGGAGAACATGTAAATCATACAGAGAAAAGGACCAGAAGGGCAAGACACACTGGTGAAGGATTTAGGGAAAAAACCTTAATTTTTCACACACCCTGAAATTGGCACGACTTTTGTGGGTGGAACTAGCACCAACTGGCGCGACTTGCTAACTGACAACTAGCACCAAACAATTGGCGTGGGTTTCTAACTGAAAACTAGCACCAATCGACACGACTGTCAGAAAAATAAAAGTGCCAATGCCTGAAAAAGAAAAAACAAAGAATTTCTCCTCACCAAGACTAGACTCACCACTTCAAGAAAAAAATAAAAGATCATAATTGATGAAAAAAATAAGAACAAACAGGGAAATGGTCGTTCGACTAAACTCGTCGAATGATGAAGACCTCAAGGAGTGACAAACTCAAAGGAAACTCCCCAGTGGAGTCACCAATTTGTTGTCCAGGTAAATCCCCTCTGTGGACACAGGCGATCCCTCTAGCCCTAGGGTGGGTCTAGCAACTACAGGAACATACTAACATCTACCTTCCTAGATTGTAAATTAAATTCAGAGCAAGGAAGATGACCTACCTCGTTCTGATGTTATGTTTTCATCTTCTGTCGAAGCTTCTTGATGTGTTGCTCTCCTCAAGCTCGATGCACGCTACTACCAACGTTCGATTACCTGTACAGACAGTCGAGACACCACGAAAAGCGTAAAATCACGACAAACATAAAACAATTACAACTTATTTAACTGATCAAGGAATGCTATAAATCTCATTATAAATGTAAACAAGAATGGAAGATAAACATCAGTTGCATTTTAGTATGATAAAGATAAGGGGAGTTTACAACCAAGCCTTGATGTTGAGGCTCTCCTTCGGCATATCTGTATCCAAGCATGTTTACAACACCCTCACACACAAAGGTCCAATATCTCACTATGTTCCCAACACACAAAAACAATCACACTCTGCACTATTCTCCCGAAGCTATGATTGCTTCTTCTCTCTATGCTATCTAAGGTATCAGAGGTGAAAAAGGTCTCCTTAAATAATGGGAAAAGAGCTTATCCTTTGGAGTAGTTCCTATTTATTAGGAACAAGAAGTCCAAAGAGGAACTCCTCGGCCATATCCTCAAAACAAACTTCTAGCTCGCCGCCTCGTGAAGCTTCTAGTCGCGGAAGCTTCCTTTCTATTTAAAAAACTTTCCAAAACAGAGTCAGTGCGGGTCCGACATTAAGACAGGGCGCCGATCACTGCGGGCCTTCATGTAAATCTCTACTATTGGCGTGGGTCAAACACTGAGAGAAAGTGTCGACCTTGAAAACCAGGTTTTTATAAGGATCTTTCAGAAAATTTGTAAAGGGGATGATTTGGCAGACAAAATGTGGTTGAGGGGTATGTCTTCCATGCTTGGAACGTACACAAGGGTCACTGTATGGGTCTTGGGAGTACAAGGACAGTGAAAAATTTCTCTGTAACACATGTATTCCACTTCCGCTGAACTGAGTGCCATAGATCCTTGTTTCCTACTGTACCAGGAAACTGCTCTCGATCCAATGCTAAAGATCCCACCTGATGTGCTCTTTCTATCCAATGGACTGCTAGCCCAATCTGCATTCGTGAAGCTATGCAACTTCACTCCATACGTCTGTATGTACCATAGACCATACTCTAATGTGCCCCTCAGGTATCTCAGGACATGCTTCCCCTCCTTCCAAAAGATCTTAGTAGGCTTAACCATAGCTTGACTCAGTTTGTTAAATGTGTAGAAAATGTCTGGTCTTGTGTTCACTAGATACATTATCGAACCCACTAACTGTCGATAGATAGTAGCATCCACTACCTCTCTAGAAGTAGCTTCCTATTTCCTCCAATTTCCTGGAAGAGGAGTATCCACGGGTTTGCATCTCTCCATGTTAAACTTACCCAGTATCTCCTTTGAATACTTTCCTTGAGACACAAAAATTTCACCATCCCGCTGTGATATTTCCAATCCAAGGAAATAATGAAGGAGTCCCATGTCCTTCATTTCTAACTCCCTTGCAAGATCCTCCTTATATGAGAGTATCAACTACTCATCACCAGTCAAAATTAAATCATCAACATAAAGAACAACGATCAATAGCTTACCCTCAACCACAATTGGTAAAAATTTTTCATTTTCTTCAGTTTTGGTGAAGCCCAATCCGGTGAAATAGTTGTCTATCTGAGTATACCAAGCATGGGGTGCTTTCTTCAGCCCATACAATGCCCTTTTGAGTCGGCACACATGCGACTCATTGTTGAAGATCTCGAAACCTTCAGGCTGCTCTATGTACACCTCTTCCTCAATGATCCCATTGAGAAACACAATTTTCACATCCATATGATGAATGCACCATCCCATTTGCACTGAGAGTGTAAGGATGGATCTTATGGAAGAGTACCTTGCGACAGGTGCAAAGGTCTCATCATAATCTATCCCCTCAATCTGTGAGAATCCTTGGGCCAAACATTTGGCCTTGTGTTTCTCCACACTCCCATAAGCAGCTTTCTTTACCTTGTA
The DNA here is from genome assembly GCA_034641835.2 of Pinus albicaulis. Classification (NCBI taxonomy): domain Eukaryota; kingdom Viridiplantae; phylum Streptophyta; class Pinopsida; order Pinales; family Pinaceae; genus Pinus; species Pinus albicaulis. The sequence goes on from CM076579.1 coordinate 1,613,758,575, forward strand.
GATCCATCTCGATCCAACCACTGATTTGTCGACCGGTCTTGGGACTATCTCCCATGCACTGTTCTTGACAATGGAGTCATACTCCTCCACCATTGCATCAACCCATGTTGGCTGCTGCACTGCTTCCTGAAAGGAATATGGTTCAGTCACAATACATTTTCTCATAAAAACCATGTATCCAGTAAATGGGCCAGGAGACTGTCTTTGTCTGCGCTGTGAAGTAGGGGCTCCTACATTCTGTGCAGCATCAAGTCTCAGCCTATCAGCTTCCGTGGTGCACCTTCTACCATTTCTGATGGATGGCTCTACATGAGTGTTTTCCTCCACTCCATGAACCTCCTCATGTGGCTGGTCCACATCTTGAGACTCATCTTTGGGAGCCAACAGTTCCTCCTCTGCATGCAAATCTAACTCCCTCTCAAGGGACAACTGCTTGGCTTTCCCCTCATCAAATTTTATATCTCGTCGCAGAACAGCCATTTTTTTGTTTGGAAAATACACACGATAATTATGGGGTGTTTCAGTGTACCCCAAAAAATCCCAACCTCAGTTGTTGGTTCCAGCTTCTTCCTGGCATCCTTGGTCACATGCACATAAACAGATGAGCCAAAAATCTTAAAGTGTGAAACGTCAGGTTTCTTACCATTGAAAGCCTCTTCAGGTGTACTCATGCCAAGTACTCTATGAGGACAACGGTTTTGCACATAAATCGTAGTGTTGCATGCTTCTGCCCACAAATGCATTGGTAGGCCTTGATCATGCAACATTGCTCGTGCTGCACCCACGATCATTTTGTTCTTCCTCTCCACGACCCCATTCTATTGTGGTTTATGAGGCGCTATGTGTTCTCTTTGAATTCCTTATTTTCTACAGAAGTTCTTGAATTCATTAGAGATGTATTCTCCACCATTATCTCTCCTAAGAGCCTTCACTTTGCTTCCCCAACTCACCTTTCTCCATGAGTGCCTTAAACGCACGGAGACTTAGAGAATGTTTGATCTTTCTTATGCATGAAGAAGATCCGGCACTTACGAAAGAAAATTCATCGATAAAGATTACATAGTACTTATGTTTTGTTGTTGAAGAGCGAGAAAGGACCATACACGTCTATGTGAAATCTCTCAAGGATCCCCGAAGCTCGGTTTTCCTTCTCATGAAAGGTGGCCTTTACATATTTTCCCATAGCACATCCCTTGCATGTGTACATTTGCCTGAAGTGTACCCTTGGGAAGACCGGTAGAAATCCGTTGCATGACTTTCAAGGCTCCATGGTGAATATATTGTCCTTTGTGCCATAATTGGCCCTCATCCCGGCTCACCACTTGATACTGCCTTGCCCATCATTGTTGTGTATCCATATACCTCTAACTTCTAGAGATTCTTAATAGAATCCCTATCCTCTTGGCTTGACTTGCTATTTTATGTCGCGAAATATTTTCCATCACTAAAATAATGTCATAGCCTCTATCCTCTAACATTGCAATGAGGCCAATTTTTTCTTGGACTGGTACATGCATCACATATTTTAATTGAAATGGTTTACTTGACTTCCTCGAAGGTAATGGTACCAATCACAGTAGCATTGTACCTTGTCATCACCCATTTCAATATGCATACAGAGATCTTTCTCCTCCAAGTCTTGAAAATTTCCTTATCTCCCATCATGTGAAAGGAAGCTCCACTATCAAAATACCACACGGATCCCAATGCATTGAACATTGTTGCCAACCCTTAGAGACAACCTTGAGTTGTGAAAGACTAGTGCCTAGGACATCTTATATAGCAAGGAGAAACATGATATAACCAGGATAATTAGCAGGATCAGGCTCTCATGCAATCTCTTGTAAACAGGAAGATTAATTTTAATGGGACCAAAACTTTCAGAATCTTGACACAGGGAAAGCAATACTGCAGAGGCAAGGTGTGAAACTCTAACACAAATGTACCGGAAAATTCAAAGGCAACTTACTGCAAAGAGGGTTGGATTCTAAATACTTCACAGAGATGAATAATCAGAAAGTATCTACTGCGTATGTAGAACAAAGAGAATACTAACTGTTGTTGAGACAATATCCAGAACATATATCAACATGCGGCGGGCTTACGAAATTAAGAATCCACACATGATAATAACTTTTATAAAAAACATCTCATAGCAGCTAATATAGCAGAAGTGCGGGTGAAGTGAAAATGGAACAACATATCATGCCTGAGCCATATTTAAAGTGCCAAAGAGGTTATGACATAAGTATAAACTAGGATAAATTCATATCAAAATTAGTGGACTACTCACATTCCAAAACATGATACAAGATAAATGGATGTAAATGAAATGAGCAGCTAAGCTATAACACATAGGAGAGAATTACACACTATAAAACACCAAGACCATAATCCTCATTAAAGATAGAACTCCTTCTCATTGAGACCCAAATAAAAGCCTCAGAAACATGAGCGAGAAGATATTTTTGGGAAAAATATCTGCCTCGCGTGCTTGTAATTAGTTTGAGGTCTCCATAAAAAATAACAAAAATTCGCGATGAGGAATTGGGGCATCTCATCATTGACATTTAGGCTCACGGCCGTTTTAAACAAAAATATCAAATAATAGTTTCTGAAAGAAGGTGAAATGCAGGAGTGGAATGTGAATTCCACTCGAAATTTAAAAGTAACAAACTAAAATGGAAGTAAAAGGCCACTAGGGCCGAATCATGAATTGACAATGTCCACTGATGAGGTGGAGTTGAGGCGGTCGTTGTCACAGATGGCGAAATGTTGGCTGAGAGGAATCGATTTGCCTCTAATTTAGCAGTGAAGGCTTTTCTGCCTATATATCTTTATGATTTTATTTAATTCTGATTTAATTTGGAGGATCAAGCTTCTGGTAATCAATCTTAGCTGAGATCCCCAAATTGTCTTCAATCTTCTGTTTCTGCCATGACAGGTCTTCGACGCTGATACTCTGACTACTGCTACAATAACCTCTCTGCATTCCGAATCATAGTGACCATGATTGTGGAACCTGGAGTGAATTCATCACTCTGTAATAACCCTGCACAATACAATAAAACCATCAAGAAATCCAGGAAGTGGCGGAAGGAATGTTGTGAAGGCTTGGAGGAATGGTGGCGCAACAGTAAAACTGCGAAAGAATGGCAGAAAATGGAGCTGATGAAGTCTTGGTTAAAGATGGGTTGTGAGTCGTCCAATCAGATATGGAGATGGTGAATCAACAGCCGAGGTTATGTGAGTGTTAATAATAGTAGGCAGGCGAAAAAAGCAACACATTTAATGCATTTAATAACACTATCTCCGGGGGGATTTACAAAGGGAAATGATGAAAAATGAGCGAAAGCGGGGCCTTTGGATGGCGGGACCCGATGTGGGTGGAGGGCGATTAACTGAGAGCCATTGGATCTGGGTTGAATGAATGGCTACGATTGGATCGGGAGATCGTAATCGGGGGAGGCAGCGGGGTGACACATTGTAGAACTTGCGACTGCGATTGGAGCGATGTTGTGATTATGCGATGGCCGTAGGATCTGAGCGATGGATCAACCGTGGAGACTACAATCGGAGGATCGTAATCTGTGAGTGCAGCAGGCGGCACACTTTAACAATTATGATTGTGATTGGTGCGGTGGCGTGATGCGATTCACGCTAGACCGTTAGAGCTATTAAAATATCGACGGTCGAGTTTGTGGCGGAGCACGGGTAGAATAGAACTCATCGCATCGGAAAAAATGCGTTAATAAAAGGAATTGCGCTAAAGTGACAGCTCCGATTGCGATAAGCGCCTAGGCCTTAAGCGTTTGGCCTCAGGCGCAGGGCATATGGAGGGAAAGTGGTTAAGGGGGCTAGCTGAGAGGGGCTTATGCATCATATGTAGAATAAGCGTTTTAAAGCCAAAAAGAGGGTTTTCAAGGCTTTAAAAGGGGTTTTGATAGAGGGGAAAAGGGATTTTTAGACCAAAAAAGGGTATTTTCAAGGTTTAAAAGGGGATTTGGGTGATATTAAGGGGTTAATGAGGAATTAAGAGAGGGGGAAAATGTGAAGAAACAGAGGTTAAGTGGGAATGAAATAAGAGGGAAAAGGTGGCCTTTTGGGCACTCTTCTTTTCAAACAAAGAGGCTTCAAAACTGGGAACGACAGAGAATGTTAACCATATGATCAACATTGGCTCCACCTGGGGATGACATGTTCATCCTTGGGCGTGTTGAGAACTTCGCAGACCACATGTTAATCTTCTGTGTGGACACCACCCTTTAGCACTTTTTATTTTCCTCTTCATCATTCATCACGACGCACACATCATTCAAACCAAGATGAAAACATAAAACTAATATACAGTATAGTACATCAGGCTCTCTCGGCCTGAATCAGAATTGGAAGTAAGGTTTGAGGAACTAACCATTTACAGGGGCATCGAGCAAGTCTCCCTGAAATTTTTCCAACCTGAAAGTGTTGTTTCCCACTTGTTCCACAATTTTAAAAAGGTTGAACCAGAGTGGGTCAAACTTACCATGTTTCCCCTTATCAGCTCTTTGAATATCCCATCAGAGCACTAAATCTCCAACCTGCAACTTCCTGTTTTTGGAATGCTGATAAAAAAGGTCCTTCATCTTCTCTTGATATTCAGTTAGCCTCCGACTTACCTGGTTCCATGTTTCTTCTAACTCCACCAGCTGATTGATTCTCCTAGTCACATCATCGGGTTCTTCTTGAATTTCTTGCATGAATCGGGCTACTGGTAAGGCTAACTATACAGGGAATACTACTGCCCTCCCATATACTAATTCATACAGGGACTTCCCGGTTTCTCTTTTGCTGGTAATCCTGTTGGCCCACAGAGCGAATTTCAACTGGATATCCCAACTTTTCTGATTTTTGTTGATAGCCTTCTTCAGTGCCCTCACCAGGGTTTTATTTGAAGACTCTGCCAGGCTATTACCTTGTGGGTAATAAGCTGTAGAGTGACCTAGTGCAATGTTATACTACTGGTAGAAGTTGACAAACTTTGCATACTTAAAGGCCTGTGCATTGTTGGTCACTATCTTGGCAGGGCAGCCAAATCTAGATATGATATTTTCTTCTAAAATTTTCATTACCACAGCATTTTTCACATTCCTTGCAGGTATAGCTTCCACCCACTTTGTGAAATAATCTGTGGCAGTTAATATCCACTTATGCTGACCACTTGATGGAGGATGTATTTCACCGATAAAGTCAATTCCCCATTGCTGGAATGGTTCATCCACGTGAACAGGGATCATGGGCAGAGGTGTCAACTTCTATCTTTTAGCAAACCTTTAGCATTTCTCACAAGCTCTAACTTAGGAAAACACATCTCCAAATATTTTGGGCCAGAAGAAACCAGCCTTCAGGATTTTGTGAGCAGTGGCCCTCAACTATAATGACCCCCACAAATTCCTTCATGAAATTCGGCCATTATACTCTCAACCTCGTCTTCTATGAGACACAGAAGCAGAATGCCTGAGGGATCTCGCTAGTACAACCAACCATTGGCAACCACGTACTTCTGTGATCTCAACCTTAGTGTTCTGTATTTAGCTTTATCATAGCTAGGAGGGCAGCTGAGTGTTAGAATATATTCCAATATCTCTTTGTACCACGGGCTGATGAGGTATTTCATATGTGTCTTCTGAGTAGCTATCTCTACTCCTTGTTGCTCTTATTTCTTCTTAGACTCCTCATTTGCTATCATGGACAAATTTATACCCAAAGCCTGACAGTTTGATTCAGACAAGATTTTGGCTAACCCTTGTCCCTTGATCAGTTTGGTAGGGCGGATGTCTAGCTCATACACTTGTATTTTGGAAATCCATTTCCCTCTTTTTCCTTCGCTATATCCCTGGATAAGAATATCTTTTACAGCTGCTGTAGGCACAAACGCAGTGATATGGGACTGCAAGACATACATACGAAAATCTTTAAGAGACTTCTCCAGAGCATATGCCTGCTTTTCTAATATGTTATATTTCAGCTCAGCATCACGGAGCACTTGACTGAAGAAGGCGATGGGTTGCTCATATCCTTCTTCATTTTTCTGCAGTAAAACTCCTGCCACTATGTGAGGTGATGCAAAGGAAAAGATCATGAAAGGTTTGGTATAATCTGATCCAACTAGCACAGGGGCTTCAGCAAAGGCATTTTTTATCCTGGAAAAGGCCTCTCGTGATTCCTGTGACCACTTTACCTCATTATTCTTCTTCAGCATGTCAGTTATATGTCTGACTATCTCAGCATAGTTAGGGATAAACCTCCTCAAAAAGTTAATGCGCCCTAGGAACACCTACACCTCCTTTTTATTTCTGGGAAGGGAAATGCCATTTATAACTTCTACTCTCTTAGGATCTATATTTACCCCATCTTTGGTTACAATATTTCCCAAAAGCTTGCCCTCTTCCAATGCAAACAAAGACTTATGTGGGTTGAGGGAGAGGCCATACCTTCTGCACTTCTCGAAAGTTCTACGCAAGTGTTCAATGTGCTCTGCATCATCTTTTGAAAACACAGTAATGTCATCCAGATATACAAACACAAACTTATCTTGCTCCCCCACAAAGGCAATGTCCATGGGCCTTTGAAAAGTTGCCCCTGCGTTAATCAACCCAAAATGCATCCCGGCATACATAAACGTACCCCATGGAGTGGTAAATGCAGTCTTCTTCTGATCTTCTGGTAGTACAACCACCTGATTGTAACCAGAGAATCCATCCATCATCGACATCCGAGAAGCTCCTACCACTTTTTGCAGGATGTGATCCATCTTGGGCAGGGGATAATTATCCTTTAAGGATGCCCAGTTTAAATTTTGGAAATCAACACATAGCCTTATTTCTCCATTCTTCTTCTGTACAAGGACTAGGTTTGCTACCCACTCAGAAAATCTCAATGGCACAATGATTTTGGCCTTCAACAGTTTCTTAATTTCTTTCTCAATAGAGAGAAGCAATAGGGGATTTATCTATCTAAGCTTCTGTTTCTGCGTTTTTGCATCTCCCTTCAGTGGAATTTTATGCTGCATGATACTGATATCGAAGGTTTTTAGGTCTTGATAAGACCATGCAAACACATATTTGTATGACTAGAATAATTTCTGGTAGAGCCCTTTATATTACTCTGGGACTTTCTTGGACAACTTCACGATTTTGGGGTCAGCATCTGTACCAAGGTTGAGATCTTCTACCTGATTTTCCTCCACAACTTTGCTCGGCTGCAGTGGGACATCGTTTCTGTTAAACAACCTTTCTAAGGGCACTAGTCCTCGGGGTACAACATTTCCTTTTAGTTGCAGAACTTTATGGCCGGCCACCTTTTCTTCCCATTTATTTTCTAAGATATCCTCAGCCTCTTCTTCTTCAGAAGCATCAATCTCCATGTTGGAAAATTCCCCTACTGTTTCCAGGAATCTTTTCACTTGTTATTCATCCTCAAACACCTGCCAATGTTTGATGTTATCTGGGATTGATGGTCAATAACGTACCTCAATTTCATATCTTAAGAGAGGGTTTTGAGGCGGACGGAAAGTACTAGCAGCAACTGCAAGGGAGTCTGTCATCCTATTCTTCTCCCGGGGCATGAACTGAATATTAAATGCCAAAAAAAAATTCTCCACCAGGTCCCAAACTTCGTTCCTATAAACCCTCAACCTAGGATGTTTGGTTTGGCACTGATTCTTCACTTGTCTAACCACCAGTTCCGAAACTCCCAGAACCTTTAAACTCTGTTGTTCATGCTCTTGTCTGTCTGTAACCTTAACAGAAGTGCTTCATACTCGGCCACATTATTAGTGGCTTCATAATCTAGCTTGAAAGACAATGGGACCCATTGGCCTGTAGGAGAAATCAATAATACTCTAGCCCCATTACCTTCTCTGGAGTTTGATCCATCAAAATGAAGTGTCCAGATTCCTGTTTCATGGCTCTCTATGGAATGCTCGGTCTTGATCTGGAAAAATGATGGTTCATGAGCATAATATTGATCTTCTTCCATCATTAAGCATGAGAAATCTCCCTCTTTACTATAGACTGGAGAATTGACTGAGTTGTCAGCTTTGGTAACTGTCCTGAAAAATCTAGTTTCCCTGTACAACCTCCTCTCCTGGCCACCGAAAACTGGGATAGTAGCATATGTCAAGTCCAACTTGATTGACCCACCGATTTTTGTCCCCCAGGACCTTGACAGCAACATGCCGAAGCGAGTTGGGATATCATCCACCACAATGTCCATCACCACACTTTTGGCTGGGATCTGGGCCAAATTGACCACCAGATCCTTGATCATACCTAGGCATTTAACTCTTTTGGAATCAAACGAATAGAGATCCTTGTATGGACGTGTGATTTGTAGTCCTAATTGTTCCATGACTGACAGAGGCAATAGATTATGGGAAGCTCCCGAATCTAACATACAGTTATGTAATAGTAGGTCATGAATCACTAGAGACACATAAAAAGGAGGAGTGGAAGCATCTAATTCCTCGACGTGGGGGCAAAACACAACCATGGGTCTTTCTTCTTGAAGGTTGAGACTATCTGGGATATGTGCTACTTCTGGAGGGAGCATGAAGGAGGTGACCTGAGACTGATATGTAGGCTGCTTCAACAATTCAATCAAGGGGACTGGGATTTTGACCTTCTCAAGCTCCTTTTGTAGACTAAAGGCAGGAGAGGGCTTTTCTGTTACGACCTCCTTAGACTCTTTATGTTCGGCCAAGGGTTTGACTTCTTTTGACACGAACTTGGTATTAGGGGGAATGACTACTTTTGAAGAGGAAGTAATTTGATCATTAGACTGCAAAGATTCGTTTAGAGGCCTCTTACCTTTTTCTATGACCTTTTGCAATGTTGTCTCCTTCTGAGCGGGTGCTTCCTTCTGGGATGGCTCTTCTTCCTGATCTTGAGTACGAGTCCTTTTCCTAGAAGATCTGAGGTCATATCTTCTATTGAACTGTGCTTGCATGAAATCGACAAACTGCTTACAATAGTCATCAATCTCTGGGTCATCTTCACCTTTAGCCTTCTATTCTTCTTGTAATGGAATCTCCGTTTCATTACTTCCTTGCAAGGGATATTCTACCTCATCATTATTCAAAAAAGCAAGATATGCATCTTCTTATTCATAGGCAGTGTCTTCAGTAGGACCATCTACCTGGCCTTCCAAATACATTGTGTGTGGTACCTGGTCTTGTTGCTCTTTCCGTTCCCTTTGCAATATTTGCAGAGGTGGTTTCCTATACTGAGGATTATAACCCCTGTTTGGAGCATTCTGGAAATTCTTGGACGATGAATTCTTGGCCTCCAATTCAAGCTTGACCAACTTACTTGAAAGGTTCTTAATCATTTTGTTCATTTCTTCAATTCTGTTATCAGCTAAGTCTCTATCTTGGCTAGAAGTAGACAGCTCCTCTTTGTCGTTTCTTCTAGCATCTTGGTCTGGTTTTCCCTTTGATTTACCAGTGGAGGCGAAATTTGCCTCCAACTCTAGTGCATCTGTTTGAGCATCATCCAAGGTGGCAGGCTTTCTTTCTCTAAGAGAGAAACTGAACTCTGAGTCAAAAGCTACCACGAAAACAACTTTAGCAGTAGTTTGATGAGGTTTCATATCAACAGAAAGGCTTAAATATAATTTATTAAACCTCTTGATGAACTCTGACACTCCTTCGTTATGTCTTTTCTTGAGTGTGTTAAACTTAGTAAGACAATGTCCATGATCTTTCTTCTCCCCCCATTTTCTAAGAAAAGTATCCTCCATTCCTTCCCAAGTGGTGATAGAATGGTCTCCCAATGTTTTAAACCATTTTCGGGCTTCACCATCAAGAGATTGAACAAATAGTCTTAAGACTACGTCTAGATGTTCCACATTAAAGTTCTCTACAAAAGAGAAAAAAACCTCGAGATGCTTTTGAGCTTCAATCTCGTTTTCCCCATTAAAACAGGGTAATATCTTCAGATAGTCCTGTGGCATATCATTCAATACTTGAGGTAATGCCAGGGGGGCATACTTATTCAACAGGAAACCAGGAACGTTGGCCATTGGGGGAGGTGGAGGTAGCAGAAGAGTTTGATGTGTAAGAGGAGGAGGAGGTGGAAATGAGGTGTGAATGACAATAGGAATGTATTGAACATCAACTTGGGATGATGATGGAAAAGACGGAATATTAACATCAGATAATTTAGTGACTTCTCTGACCTCTTCGGCCTCGGGAGTGGGATGGAATATGTAACGAGTAGTATCTATCGATTTAGCCTCGTCTTTGATTCAGACACCTCCCCTGGGTGGACTATCTGAGTAGTAATCAATATCTCCCACAGTGGAGTCGGGACCTTGCACTTGGGCAACTTGAGAGTAGGAGGACAGAAAGTCTTCTAAAGAGAATTCAGGGATCTCAGTATGGACTGGTGGTCTTTCTCTCCAAATCCTTCTATGTAGGATCTTCTCTGGGTCAGACACAGAAGGTATCTTTGGCTGAGACGTATCTGACCTCAGGTGTGGCTTACGAGGAGCCAGGACTGCAAGTAATTTTATCTGATAGATGACTGTGGAGTCGCCAAGGTGAGGGATCTACAATTCTCAACTCTTCATGCTCACCTTTCTGAAGAGTGAATAAATATTTTGTCGAGGCCCAGGGATTTAAATTTTCTTAACTTCGTTCCCCAGCAGCAGTTCCAAAAAGATGTTGTTGATCCTAGAGACAACCTTAAGTTGTGAAAGACCAGTACCTAGGACATCTTATATAGCAAGGAGCAACATGATATAACCAAGATAATTAGCAGGATAAGGCTCTCATGCTATCTCTTGTAAACAGGAAGATTAATTTGAATGGGACCAAAACTTTCAGAAGCTTGACACAGGGAAAGAAATACTGTAGAGGCAAGGTGTGAAACTCTAACACAAATGTATTAGACAATTCAAAGGCAGCTTACTACAAAGAGGGCTGGATTCTAAATACTTCACAGAGATGAATAATCAGAAGTATCTACTGCATATGTAGAACAAAGAGAATACTAACTGTTGTTGAGACAATATCCAGAACATATATCATCATGCGGTGGGCTTACGAAATTAAGAATCCACACATGATAATAACATTTATAAATAACATCTCATAGCAGCTAATATAGCAGAAGTACAGGTGAAGTGAAAATGGAACAGCATATCATGCCTAAGCCATATTTAAAGTGCCAGACAGGTTATGACATAAGTATAAACTAGGATAAATTCATATCAAAACCAGTGGGCTACTCGCATTCCAGAACATGATACAAGATAAATGGATGTAAATGAAATGAGCAGCTAAGCTATAACACATAGGAGAGAATTAAACACTATAAAACACCAAGACCAGAATCCTCATTAAAGATAGAACTCCTTCTCATTGAGACCCAACGGGCTCTTCACACTTGTATTAAAGCTTCAACAAAATGCATACAAAAACTCTTTCACAGCAACTTCTTCAAAAAATCTGGAACCTGGTGTTCTCTTTAGTTCTTGCTTATATAGAAGCCTCAGAAACATGAGCGAGAAGATATTTTTGGGAAAAATATCTTCCTCGCGTGCTTGTAATCAATTTGAGGTCTCCATCAAAAATAACCAAAATTCATGATGAGGAATTGGGGCATCTCATCATTGAAATTTAGGCTCACGACCGTTTTAAACAAAAATATCAAATAACAGTTTTTGAAAAAAGGTGAAATGCAGGAGTGGAATGTGAATTCCACTCGAAATTTAAAAGTAACAAACCAAAATGGAAGTAAAAGGCCACTAGGGCCGAATCATGAATTGATAATGTCCACTGATGAGGTGGAGTTGAGGAGGTCACTGTCACAGATGGCGGAATGTTGGCTGAGAGGAATCGATTTGCCTCTGATTTGGCGGTGGAGGATTTTCTGCCTATAGATCTTTATGATTTTCTTTAATTCTAATTTAATTTGGAGGATCGAGCTTCTGGTAATCAATCTCAGCCGAGATCCCCAAATTGTCTTCAATCTTCTGTTTTTGCCGTGACAGGTCTTCGACGCTGATACTCTGACTGCTGCTACAATAACCTCTCTGCGTTCCGAATCATAGTGACCATGATTGTGGAACCTGGAGTGAATTCATCACTCTGTCATAACCCTGCACAATACGATAAACCCATCAAGAAACCTAGGGAGTGGCGGAAGGAATGCTGTGAAGGCTTAGAGGAATGGTGGCACAACAGTAAAACTGCGAAAGAATGGCAGAAAATGGAGTCGATGAAGTCTTGGTGTAAAGATGGGTCGTGAGCTATTCGATCAGATATGGAGATGGTGAATCAATAGCCAAGATTAATGATGGAGGTGTTAATATTAAGCTGGGTGAAAGAAATAACATTTAGTGTAAAACCCAAATTTTAATGCTCGGGGGATTTACAAAGGGAAATGATGAAAAATGAGCGAAAGTGGGGCCTTTGGATGGTGGGACCTGGCGTGGGTGGAGGGCGATTAACTGAGAGCCGTTGGATCTGGGTTGAATGAATGGCTATGATTGGATCGACGGATCACAATCGGGGGAGGCAGCGAGGTGACACATTGTAGAACTTGCGACTGCAATTGGAGCAGTGTTGCGATTATGCGATGGACGTAGGATCTGAGCGATGGATCAACGGTCGAGATTACAATCAGAGGATCGTAATCGGCGAGTGCAGCGGGCGGCACACTTTAATAATTGCGATTGGTGCGGTGGCGCGATGTGATTCGCGCTGGACCGTTAGATCTATTAAAATATTGACGGTCGAGATTGCGGCAGAGCACAGGTAGAACAGAACTCATCGCATCAGAACAAATGCGTTAATAAAAGGAATTGCGCTAAAGTGAGAGCTCCGATTGTGATAAGCACCTGGGCCTTAAGCGTTTGGTCTCAAGCACGGGGCATATGGAGGGAAAGTGGTTAAGGGGGCTGGCCAAGAGGGGTTTATGCCTCATATGTAGAATAAGCGTTTTAAAGCCAAAAAGAGGGTTTTCAAGGCTTTAAAAGGGGTTTCGATAAAGGGGAAAATGGATTTTTAGACCAACAAAGGGTATTTGCACGGTTTAAAAGGGGATTTGGATGATGTTAAGGGGTTAATGAGGAATTAAGAGAGGGGAAAAAGGTGAAGAAATAGAGGTTAAGTGGGAATGAAATAAGAGGGAAAAGGTGGCCTTTTGGGCATTATTCTTCACAAGCAGAAAGGCTTTGTAAATGGGAACGATAGTGAGGGTTTATCAAAGTGCAAGGCATAAGGAGGCTTTGAGGATAATGTGTTTTCGGATGGAATGCGTTCCTTGGAGAGCTCAGGCAGTTTATTTGTTTTCTTGTCAAAAAAATTCATAGGGGGCTAACATGATCAACGGACACCATCTGCATGCGATCAATGAGGAAGTCAAGCTCAAATTATGAGGCAAGGGATTCACTAGTTTGTAGATCCGACAACTTTCTTGTTCTTCTTTTGTGGATAGTTAGTAGAAAAATTCCCATGCTTGTGACGGTGAAAACACTTCACCTTGGACATGTCCTTCTTCTTGCCGAGTCTTGGACTCGATTTGAATGGAATTTATTCCCCTTCCCTTCCTCGCCTTGGAAGCTAAAGCATACTCCTATTCATCCTCATTCTTAGATGATGATCCATCTCTGGTGTTCGAAATCTGAACTCCTCCTGCACCAAATCAACCACGATCGTTCCCAATACGGTAATTTTCCCTTCCATTGATAGAGACTTGATAAGCGTACCCAACTCTTGGGAAGTCCTAGGAAGTCCAATCTCATCAAATCATCATCATAAACTCTTATTCCAATGCTCCCCGGAAGTTCATCCCGGAACTGTTGGAAAAACTTTCATTAGATATTTTGGAATGGTGTCGCCCTTTTCCATCTTGATCTTCCTCGGTTTATCTTTGAGCGCCAATTTCCTATGGTCGTTGCTGATTTGGAATAGATCCGTCAAATCCTTCCACATTTCATATGGTGTGGCTTTCCCATGGAGGCTTGAGACAATGTTGTCTCGTACTTCCTCCAACGGGATCCTCCCTCGCCGTTGCCACTTTCTTTTTCCATGCATCACAATTTGCGGCATCTGCTGACATCTAGCTTAGGAACATCTTTGTCGATGAATTCCTTCAAGCCATTGTCTTCGTCTTGCCTCCATCTGTCCTTCCAATAAATGTAGTTCAAGGCTGCCCTCCAAGTGCATACTCTAACCTCAAGCCAGTTTAGAAAGCCATTTTGTTAGGATATTAGACATAATAAATAGTTAAGAATAATTTAGTCTAGTGTAGAGTTAGGTAAAGTGTGTTTCTTTACTATGTACATTTGTAACTTATAATCCGATGGTAAAGATTTGTAGTGATCCAAAGGTTCACTCTCTCCTCGGTATTAATGACACTTGATGCGTTACTTAACCTGATTCGTCCATGATCTATATTTAAAGAGCATGGAGGTTCATTTGTCCGTGCTTAGTTTATGAGAGAAACATATGTAACTTTTATTTTTATATTAAGAAATTTTAAGTGGCCACGTTGGCTCGGGCCATGGACATTTTCCCTCTTCGAGGTTTTAACTACGTGATGCGGTGTCTTCGGTTGTGATCTTTTTGTGAGCGGTGACCTTTGTTTTTTGATCTACGAAACTTACCACTGTCAATTCCTACACATTTCGATCTTGAATTAGGCGCTAGCACCAAGAAAGTCTTTTTGCAAATTCAAATTCTATCCGGTCACAATCTCGGCTCCTACATCATACCCCTCCAATTTCTGTGTTCTCTGATAACATGTATAAATTATACAACATGCATGTATATCTTGGATTCACCGATCTAATGTACTAAAGTTAAATATTGAATCGCTTCTACAAATATTTTTCGGAATTAGAAAAACACGATCGCTAATCACATGAACATGAAGAAATATCAATCACCCCCTAAAAAACCCAATATCTTCTATTGTATATTAAGCATGGATGGAAACAATTACATAAAAAAAATCTTCTCACAAGATCCCTCCGATACATCGGCTAATTGTCTCACATAGCCATATGCAAAAATACGACCAACACATAGTCAATTCTCGGCCTTCGGATAACTTTGTCTTGCTTGCTCAATCACGATGGTAAAGTCCTAAAAAGATAGGAATTCTTTCATGCCTTATTTGTGCAACTATCATGGGCACTCCAATGGGTGTTTTCCTACATGGCCACGTGATAATCCTACAACGATAGTCCGACTCCTTTTCACCTAGAACTCAGCGGGTCTCCACTTGGATACGACATGCATGCAACTAATAATAGTAAATCCTTCGTTGCATGTGAGATCACTAATTGTCGATTAATTAATATTTAATTCAACGAATATCTCGCTAGTGTATCATCGGTTACAACTAGCACAAATGAGTTGCTGTGGCGAGTTAAACTATTTACAACTTGCACCAACTCATGCACCACTACATTTCAAACTCAGGTACAACTAAAATTACTGCATGTCCCACCAACCAACCTCTAACTCGAAATCCACTAGCTAAGTAAATTTATCACTTTCGGTTAACTCATTCAATTCCACATTGAGGATAGATTAGGTTTAATGTCCATCTAAATTAAGGGATGATAAAAATAGACATGCGCCCAAAAATATCAACGTGGGCCCCCACCTACTGCGGGTGCTTAATACAGCAGTGTTGATGCAACTAGGTGCTAATGCACTAGGCGTAGGTCTTGAATCTTCTTTTTGAATCTCAACATTCATCTTCCTATAGGCCACCTATATAAAACTTACTATTACTAGAAGTTGATATAATTACATTACATTATAACAACATTAACAACATAGTTACCACGATACTAAAAAAAAAATATAAGTAGACCAATCAAGGATAATGACTATCAATCTTGGAGAGCCAACTTCATGGGGTATTCTCTAGTGGAGGTTGAGTTAGTAGTGAAGGAATTGAGAGGAACTACATTATTTATTGCATCATTTTCATCATGTCCTTTGAATTCGTACAAAGTTTGAAACAATATATATTTCCACCCATATCTGACCTTACCACTATGTCATCCAAGTATTAGCCCGAATGTCCCTTATGATGTGTTTGATTTCTTCTTGTCATGTAAATATTTTGTAGTTATCAATTTATCACGATCACGATGACCATACTTAGCGAGTCTCCAATTGGCGATGAAGGGTGATGGAATTCGAGAAGGTGATGGTGTCTCTTCCTAAATGTTACGGGATTTGGTGCCCATTTGAGACAACCTCCGCTAATATCGAGTCCAAAAATATCGTTGGTCACCAAATTCCTTGGCTTCCAACTTCAAAATTTCCTTCTAACCTCCGAGGGTAGCCTGCAGTGCAGGGGCTCCCTTGGAAGGCAGAGGAAAATTTGAAGTTGAAAATTTGGTGATAGCAATATTTTTTGGACTCAGTATTAGGTGTCTCAAATAGGCACCAAATCTGTAACATTAGAAGAAGACACCATCACCTTAAATTCCATCACCCACCCAATAGAATGCATCGAATAAAATGATAAATTATTAACTACAAAATATTTATGACAGAAGAAATCAAACACATCATGAGACATTAGCTACAACTTGGATGACATAGTGTAAGGTTGACATGGGTGAAATATATATTGTTTCTTTGTCTTGAATGAAAATGATGCAATAAATGGATTCCTCTCAATTCCTTCACTACTAACTCAACCTTACTAGAGAATAATTCCCATGGTAAGATTATTAGTCATGCGTTGGTCTACTTATTTTTTTGAATATCGGTAGTAATATGTTGTTAATGTTATTATAAATGTAATAATTATATCAGCTTCAAATAATGTAGGATTTTTAATAAGTGTGATAGAAGATGGAATGTGAATTCAAAAGAAGATTCGGCACCCACTTTGGTGCATTAAACACCTAGTTACATTCAGCAATTTGCATTAAGCACAGTAAGTGGGAATACGTGTCTATTTTGTGCATGTCACCTCATCCGCAACAAGTGAACTGTCCTCCCTCCTCAATGTGGAATTAAGCGAAGTGATAAATTCATTTAATAGTGGACTACAGTTAGAGGTAATTTGGTGGGACATGCCGAGTAATTCTATTTATAGCGGAGTTTAATGTAGTATTATGAGAATTATTGCAAGTTGTAAATAGTTGCTTTGATTAGAATGAGTTAAACTCATTTAATACTAGTTATATTTGATGAATACACTAGCGAATATTGATGGTAAAATATTAATTAATTCACAAATTGAAATGATCTCACATGCAACGAGTTATAATAATGGTGCATGCATATCAGTGAAGATTGATTAGTTGATGAAAAGGTAGCCCTTCCATTAGCAGAATCAACAGCATGAAACACCCATTAGATGCCCATGACTAACACGGTCGACATGAAAGAATTCTATCTTTAAGGATCTTTACCATCGAGATTGAGCAACAAAAGACAAGTTGTATCGAGAACAAGTGACTATGTGTTATTTTTTGCATGTAATATGTGATTCATTGTGATATTGGAGGATCTTAATGAAGGCACATATATTGATTTCCGCGATCCATATAGCTGCTGCAATAGAGATATTGATTTAGAGTGTTGATATTTCTTCATGTTCATGTGATTAGCGATTGTGTTTTCTGAATTCGAAGATATTTGTGAGCGATTCAATGACTAGCTTTAGTACAGTAATAGGTCGAATGAATCAGACTATACATGCATGTTATGAACATACAGTATCGGAGAACATGAAATTCTTGTGATAGCCAAATTTGGGTCTGGCTGAATAAATTTGGAATTTGCAAAGACATAGCTAGTGCTACGGCAATTCAAAGATCGAAATAATGTAGAATTTGCGGGGGTAAGTTTAAAATTAGATCGAGCAAGGTCACGCGGCTCACAAAAAAGATCACAAATCGATGCATATCCCGTAGTTAAAATTTTCGAAGAGAAAATTAATCCGTAATAAGATGCGTAGCACCGAAAATTTCTTAATATAAAAATAAAAGTTACATATGTTTCTCTCATAAGCTGCGGAACAAATGAACCTCCATGCTCTTTAAATATAGATCATGGAGGCAGAGTCAGTGTTAATGAGATCAAGTAATCATAACTGGATCACTACAAATCTTTACCATCGGATTACTACAAATGTACATAGTAAAAAGACACACTTTAACTCTACACTAGACTAAATTATTCTTAACTATTTATTATGTGTCGGAATATCTAAACAAAATGGCTTTCAATAACTGAGAACAAATTATGCACTTTGAGGCGGCTTAGACTACATTTATTGGAAGAACGTACTTGAAGACAATAGCTTGAAGGAATTCATTGACAAAGATGTTTTTTTTCGTCTTGGAATGTATAAGAATGCATGGAAAAAGAAAGTGGCAATGGCGAAGGCATGGAGGAGAATGCGAGACAACATTGTCAAAACCCTCCATGGAAAGCCACGCCATATGGATGTGGAAGGATTTGGCGGATCCTGCTCCAAATCAGCAACGGCTCAGCGCTGGAATAAATTGAGGCAGATGGAAAGAACGTACCGATTCCAAAATCCTAACCAAGTTTTCTAATTCGGGAGAAAACTGAGAACATTAAAGGATTTATGATGATGATTTGATGAGATTGAATCTCCTAAGAACTTCCAAATTGGCACGTTGTCAAGTCTCCTACGATGGAGGAGAATTACGGTGGGGGCGGCAGTGGTTGTTTGGTAGGAAGAGTTCGGAGCAGACACCGAGTGGGTCATCTCTAAGAATGGATATGCTTGGGGAGGAGAGGAATAGAATTCAATTCAATGCGAGTCCAAACTGAAAAGAGGACATGTCAGGTAATGTTTTCACTGTCTGCTATGGGAATTTTTCTACTAACTATCACAAAAGAAGAAGAGCAAAGAGGTTGTTGGATCCTGCAGTTTAGTGAATCCTTACTCATAATTTGAGCTTGACTTCTCATTATTCGCATGCATATCTGATGACCCTATGAATTTTGACAATGCATATCTTTGAACCTCAAGCATCTGAAAACATTATCCTCAAACTGCACTGCTTCCCCTCACTCTTATTCCCGGTAAAGCCTTCTACATTTGTAAGAATAATGCCCAAGGCCTTCCCCTCTTATTTCGACTAAAGCAACCTATGCTCCTTCTTTCCCCTCTCTTAATTCCTCATTAACCTTAAAATCACCCAAATCCCCTTTTAAACCTTACAGAATATCCTTGTTAGTCTAAAGCCCTTTTCCCTATCAGGCCACAGCGCTTGAAAACCACTGGCTTTAAGCATTCCATGAGACATAAATACACTAGAGCCGGCCTACCAACACTTCCCCTCCATATGCCTCGCGCCTAAGACCAAACACTGGAAACCCGGCGTAATCGAAACTTCTGGCACAATTTGTGTATGGCTATTCGTCTGAGTTAAGTTCTGCATTAACAAAGCGATCTCGACCATCGATAAAATGCGACAACCGTGCTATCCCACTGTATCACATTTCATTCTTATCCCTCGGTGTAATCTCTGTTTATCAATTACATCGGCGACCCTTATTTCTCATAAAATAAAATTAATACCCATGCAATATCTCCCCGCCGATTAGCCATCGATCTGTTCAGTCAGCTGGCTTCGCGCTAATCGCGCATCGCCAATGCTAAATATGTCGCATTTGCCTTCAATTAGATCCGCTGATCCAATCATGGCCGTCAATCAGATCAACGATCCTCATTACGCTCGGTCTGATTCATTCATGGCGAGAAGTTTGACCGCCATGTGATAGGCTCGCAGGTGTCGAGTCCGTGGGTTCATACCTAATAATACAAATGGCAAGGATCTCCTAAGCAGTGTTGCGGCCATATGGGTTCAAACTCAATGCCGCGATACTTTCATAGGCATTGATGCCTTGTGAGCCCTGCGCAGCACTGCACATCAACAAGACACATGGGATCACGTTAAAAGAGTATCAGTGTCGAAGACCTGCCACGGAAAAAACAGAAGATTGAAGAAAATTTGGGGATTACGGCTAAGATCGATTATCAAAAGCATAATCCCTCAAATTAAATTAGAATTAAAGAAAATCATAAGATCTACAGGTAGAAAAGCCTCCACTGCCACATCAGAGGCAAATTGATTCCTCTCAGCCAACTTGTGTCAGCGACCGCCTTGACTCCATCTCGTCAGTGAACATTGTCAATTCATGATTTGGCCCTAGTGGCCTTTTACTTTCACTTTAGCTTGTTACTTTTAAATTTCGAGTGGAATTCACATTCCACTCCTGCATTTTACTTTCTGTCAGAAACTGTTGTTTAATATTTTTGTTTAAAACGGCCGCGAGCCTAACTGTCAATGATGAGATGCCCCTATTCCTCATCATGAATTTTGGTTGTTTTGATGGAGACCTCAAACTGATTACCAGAACGGGAGGAAGATATTCTTCCCAAAAATATCTTCTCACTCATGTTTCTGAGGCTTCTATATAAGCAACAACTAAAGAGAAAAACAAGTTCCATATTTTCGGAAGAATTTGCTGTGAAAGAGTTTTTGTATGCATTTTGTTGAAGCTTTAATACAAATGTGAAGAACCCATTGGGTCTCAATGAGAAGGAGTTCTATCTTTAATGAGGATTCTGGTCTTGGTGCTTTATAGTGTGTAATTCTCTCCTATGTGTTATAGCTTAGCTGTTCATTTCATTTACATCCATTTATCCTGTATCATGTTCTGGAATGCGAGTAGCCCACTGGTTTTGGTATGAATTTATCCTAGTTAATACTTATGCCATAACCTGTCTGGCACTTTAAATATGGCTCAGGCATGATATGTTGTTCCATTTTCACTTCACCCTGTACTTCTTCTATATTAGCTTCTATGAGATGTTATTTGAAAATGCTATCATCATGTGTGGATTCTTAATTTCGTAAGCCCATCGCATGCTGATATATGTTTCTGGATATTGTCTTAACAACAGTTAGTATTCTCTTTATTCTACATACGCAGTAGATACTTTCTGATTATTCATCTCTGTGAAGTATTTAGAATCCAGCCCTCTTTGCAGTAATCTGCCTTCGAATTGTCTGATACATTCGTGTTAGAGTTTCACACCTTGCCTCTGCAGTATTGCTTTCCCTGTGTCAAGCTTCTGAAAGTTTTGGTCCCATTCAAATTAATCTTCCTATTTACAAGAGATAGCATGAGAGCCTTTTTTTTGATAACTTCCCATATCATATCATATTCTCCTTGCTGCATAATATGTCCTAGGCACTGGTCTTTCACAACTCAAGGCTGTCTCTAGGGTTGACAACATATTTTTGGCGCCGTTTCCGGGGAATCGAAGTTGAGAAAAGTTAAATCCCTGGGCCTCGACAAAATCTTTATTCATTCCTCAAAAAGGTGAGCATGAGGAGTTGAGAGTTGTAGATCCCTCACCTTGGAAACTCCACAGTCATTTATCAAATAAACTTACTTGTAGTCCTGGCTCCTCGGAAGCCACACCTAAGGTCAGATACATCTCAGCCAAAGACACCCTCTGTGTCTGACCCAAAGAAGATCCTACATAGGAGAAGTTGGAGGGAAAGACAATCCATCCACACTGAAATCCCTGAATTTTATTTAGAAGACTTTCCATCCTCCTCTTCTCAAGCAGTCCAAGTGCAAGGTCCCGACTCCACTGAGGGAGAGCCTGGTTATTACTCTGACAATCCTCCTCTAGGAAACATCAAAATCAAAGACAAGGCTGAATCGATAGATACTACTTGTTACACATTCCTTCCCACTCCAGAGGCCGAAGAGGTCAAAGAAGTCACTGAAGTATTTGCTTTTAATATTCCGTATTTCCCATCATCATCCCAAGCTGCTGTTCAATACATTCCTATTGTCATTCACACTTCACTTCCACCTCCTCCTCCTCTTACACATCAAACCCTTCTAATACCTCCACCTCCTCCTCCAATGGCTAATGTTCCTAGTTTCTTGTTGAATAAGTATGCCCCCCTAGCATTACCTCAAGTGTTAAATGATATGCCACATGACTATTTGAAGATCTTACCCTGATTCAATGGGGAAAATGAGATTGAAGCTCAAAAGCATCTTGAGGTTTTCTGCTCTTTTGTAGAGAACTTTAATGTGGAACATCTAGACATAGTCTTAAGATTGTTTGTTCAATCTCTTGATGGTGAAGCCCGAAAATGGTTTAAGACATTGGGAGACCGTTCTGTCACCACTTGGGAAGGAATGGAAGATACCTTCCTTAGAAAATGGGGGGAGAAGAAAGATCATGGACATTGTCTTACTTAGTTTAACACACTCAAGAAAAGACATAACGAAGGGGTGTCAGAGGTCATAAAGAGGTTTAACAAATTGTATTTGAGCCTTCTGACTGATATGAAACCTCATCAAACCGCTGCTAAAGTTGTTTTCGTGGCAGCTTTTGACTCAGAATTCAGTTTCTCCCTAAGAGAAAGAAAGCTTGCCACTCGGGATGATGCTCAAACAGATGCACTAGAGATGGAGGCAAATTTTGCCTCCACTGGTAAATCAAAAGGAAAATCTGAACAAGATACTAGAAGAAAGGGTAAAGAAGAGGTATCAACCTCTAGCCAAGATAGAGACTCAGCTAATGACAGAATTGAGGAAATGAACAGAATGATTAAGAATCTTTCAAGTAAGCTGGTCAAACTTGAACTAGAGGCCAAGAATTCATCCCCCAAGAATTTCCAGAATGCTCCAAACAGGGGTTACAACCCTCAGTACAGAAAACCACCCTTGCAGATACTGCAAAGGGAACGGAAGGAGCAACAAGATCAGGTACCACACCCTCTGTAATTGGAAGGTCAGGTAGATGGTCCCACCAAAGACATCACTTATGAGCAAGAGGAGACATACCTTTATTTTTCAAATAGCGATGAAGTAGAATGTACCCTACAAGAAAGTGATGAAGTAGATATTCTGTCACATGTGGAAGCAAAAGCCAATGAAAGCACCGAAGATCCTGAGATCGATGACTACTGCAAGCAGTTTGTCGACTTCATGCAAGCACAGTTTAATAGAAGATATGACCTCATATCTTCTAGGAAGAGAACTCGCACTCAGGATTAGGAGGAAGACACACCTCATGAGGAAGCATTGGCTCAGAAGGAGACAACAGCTCAAAGGACCGCAGACCGAGGTAAGAGGCCTCTTAACGAATCTTTGTAGTCTGCTGATCAAATTCCTTCCTCTTCACAAGTGGCTACTCCCCCTAATGTCAAGTCAGTCACAAAGGAAGTAAAACCCCTTGTCCAAAGAAAAGAGTCAAAAGAGGTGTTAGTAGATAAGTCCTCCTCGGCCTCCAGTTTACAAAAGGAGCTTGAGAAGGTCAAAATCCCAGTTCCCTTGACCGAATTGTTGAAGCAGCCTGCATATCAGTCCCAGGTCACTTCCTTCATGCTTCCTCCAGAAGTAGCACATTTCCTAGATAGTCTGAACCTTCAAGAAGAAAGACCCATGGTTGTGTTTGGCCCCCACGTTGAGGAATTAGATGCCTCTACTCCTCCTTTTTATGTGTCTCTAGTGATTCATGACCTTTTATTACATAACTACATGTTAGGTTCAGGAGCGTCCCATAATCTATTGCCTCTGTCAGTCATGGAATAACTAGGACTACAAATCACCCGTCCATACAAGGATCTCTATTCATTTGATTCCAAAAGAGTTAAATGCCTAGGTATGATCAAGGATCTGGTGGTCAGTTTGGCCTAGATCCCAGCCAAAAGTGTGGTGATGGACATTGTGGTGGGTGACATCCCAGCTCGCTTCAGCATGTTGCTGTCAAGGTCCTGGGGGACAAAAATCGGTGGGTCAATCAAGTTGGACTTAACATATGCTACTATCCCAGTTTTTGGTGGTCAGGAGAGGAGATTGTACAGGGAAACTAGATTTGTCAAGACAGTTACCAAAGCTGACAACTCAGTCAATTCTCCAGTCTATAGTAAAGAGGGAGATTTCTCATGTTTAATGCTAGAGGAAGACCAAGATTATGCTCAAGAGCCATCATTTTACCATATCAAGACCGAGCAGCACTTAGAGAGCCGTGATGCAGGAATCTGGACACTTCACTTTGATGGAGCAAATTCTAGAGAAGGTAATGGTGCTGGAGTACTACTCATCTCTCCCACAGGTAAATGGGTCCCATTGTCTTTCAAGCTAGAATATGAAGCCACTAATAATGTGGCTAAATATGAAGCACTTCTGTTAGGGTTACAAACAGCCAGAAGCATGAATATACAGAGTTTAAAGGTTCTAGGAGATTCGGAGCTGGTAGTTAGACAAGTGAAGAATCAGTGTCAAACCAAAAATCCTAGGCTGAGGGCTTATAGGAACGAAGAGTGGGACCTGGTTGAAAATTTTTTCTTGGCATTTAACATTCAATTTATGCCTAGAGAGCAGAACAAGATGGCTAATTCCCTTGCAGTGGCTACTAGTACATTCCGTCTACCTCATAATCCTCTCTTAAGATATGAAATTGAGGTGCGTTATCGGCCATCAATCCCAGACAACATCAAGCACTGGCAGGTGTTTGAGGATGAAGAGAAAGTAAAAAGATTTATGGAAACAATCACAGAATTCTCAAACATGGAGATAGATGTTTGTAAAGAAGAAGAAGCTGAAGACATTTTAGAAAATAAATGGGAGGAAAAGGTGGCAGGTCATAAAGTGTTGCAGTTGAAGGGAAATGTTATACCTAGAGGGTTGGTGCCTCTAGAAATATTGATTGACAAGAACGACGTCCCACTGCAGCCAAACAAAGTGGTAGAATAAAATCAGGTAGAAGACCTAAATCTTGGTACTGATGCTGACCCCAAAATTGTGAGGCTGTCTAAGAAAGTCCCAGGAGAATATAAAGAGCTCTACCAGAAACTGTTTCAGTCCTACAAAGATGTGTTTGCATGGTCTTATCAGGAACTGAAAAATTTTGATATTAGCATCATGCAACACAAAATTCCTCTGAAAGGAGATGCGAAGACGGACAAGCAGAAGCTTAGATAGATTAACCCTCTGCTGCTCCCCTCCATAGAGAAAGAAATTAAGAAGTTATTAAAGGCCAAAATAGTTGTGCCATTGAGGTACTTTCAGTGGGTGGAAAATTTAGTCCCTGTCCGGAAAAATAATGGAGAAATAAGGTTGTGTGTTGACTTCCGGAATCTGAATCAAGCATCCTTAAAGGATAATTACCCACTGCCCAAGATGGATCATATCCTGCAGAAAGTAGTGGGAGCTTCTCGAATTTTGATGATGGATGGTTTCTCGGGTTACAATCAGGTGGTTGTAATACTAGAAGATCAGAAGAAGACTACCTTTACCACACCATGGGGTACGTTTATGTATGCTAGGATGCCTTTTGGGTTGATTAATGTAGGGGCCACTTTCCAAAGGGCCATGGAAATTGCTTTCGTTGGGAAGCAAGATAAGTTTGTGGTGGTCTATCTCAATGATATCACTGTGTTTTCAAAGGATGATGCTGAGCACATTGAACATTTGCGTAGAAATTTTGAGAAATGCAGAAGGTATGGTCTCTCTCTCAATCCACAAAAGTCATTATTTGCATTAGAAGAGGGCAAGATTTTGGGACATATTGTGACCAAAGATGGGGTAAAAATAGATCCTAGGAGAGTAGAAGTTATAAATGGCATTTCTCTTCCCATAAATAAAAAGGAGGTGCAGGTGTTCCTAGGGCGCATTAAATTTCTGAGGAGGTTTATCCCTAACTATGCAAAGATAGTTAGACATATAAATGACATGCTGAAGAAAAATAACGAGGTAAAGTGGTCTCAGGAATCACGAGAGGCCTTTTCCAGGATAAAAAACGCCTTTGCTGAAGCCCCGGTGTTGGCTGGGCCAGACTATACCAAACCCTTTATGATATTTTCATTTGCATCACCTCATACAGTGGCAGGAGTCTTATTGCAGAAAAATGAAGAGGGGTACGAGTAGCCCATCGCTTTCTTCATTCAAGTGCTCTGTGATGCTGAGCTGAAATATAACATATTAGAAAAGCAGGAATATGCTCTGGTGAAGTTTCTTAAATCATTTCGCATGTATGTCTTGCAGTCCCATATCACTGCGTTTGTGCCTACAACAACTGTAAAATATATTATTATTCAAGGAGATAGCGAAGGGAAAAGAGGGAAATGGATTGCCAAAATACAAGAGTATGAGCTGACATTCATCCTACCAAACTGATCAAGGGACAAGGGTTGGCCAAAATATTGTCCGAATCAAACGGTTAGGCTCTGGGTATAAATCTGTCCATGATAGAAAATGA
The DNA here is from genome assembly GCA_034641835.2 of Pinus albicaulis. Lineage (NCBI taxonomy): Eukaryota > Viridiplantae > Streptophyta > Pinopsida > Pinales > Pinaceae > Pinus > Pinus albicaulis. The sequence continues at coordinate 1,613,784,878 of CM076579.1, forward strand.
AGAGTCTGAGAAGAAAGAAGAGCAACAAGGAGTAGAGATAGCTTCTCAGAAGACACATATGAAGTACCTCATCAGTCCGTGGTACAAAGAGATAGTGGAATATATTCTAACACTTAGCTGCCCTCCTAGCTGTGACAAAGCTAAATACAGAACACTGAGGTTGAGATCACAAAAGTACGTTGTTGCAAATGGTAGGTTGTACTGGCGAGATCCCTCAGGCATCCTGCTCCTGTGTCTCACAGAGGACGAGGTAGAGAGTATAATGGCCGAATTTCATGAAGGAATCTGTGGGGGTCATTATAGTTGGAGGGCTACTACTCACAAAATCCTGAAGGTTGGTTTCTTCTGGCCCAAACTCTTTGGAGATGTGTTTGCCCAGGTTAGAGCTTGTGAGAAATGCCAAAGGTTTGCTGAAAGACAGAAGTTGGCACCTCTGCCCACGATTCCTGTTCACGTGGATGAACCATTCCAGCAATGGGGAATTGACTTTATCGGTGAAATACATCCTCCATCAAGTGGTCAACATAAGTGGATTTCAACTACCACAGATTATTTCACGAAGTGGGTGGAATCTATACCTGCAAGGAATGCAACAGATGCTGTGGTAATGAAATTTATGGAAGAAAATATTATATCCAAATTTGGTTGCCCTGCCAAGATAGTGACTGACAATGCACAGGCCTTTAAATCTGCAAAGTTTTTCAACTTCTTCCAGTAGTATAACATTGCACTAGGTCACTCTATGGCTTATTACCCACAAGGAAATGGCCTGGGAAATTATTCAAATAAAACCCTGGTGAGGGCACTGAAGAAGGCTATCAACGAAAATCAGAAAAATTGGGATTCCCAGTTGAAATTCGCTCTGTGGGCCAACAGGATTACCAGCAAGAGAGCAATCGGGAAGTCCCCATATGAATTAGTATATGGGAGGGCAACAATATTCCCTGTATAGGTTAGCCTTACCATTAGCCCGGTTCATGCAAGAAAGTCAAGAAGAACCCGATGATGTGACTAGGAGAATCAATCAACTGGTGGAGTTAGAAGAAACACGGAACCAGGTAAGTCAGAGGCTAACTGAATATCAAGAGAAGATGAAGGACCTTTTTGATCAACATGCCAAGGATAGGAAGTTGCAGGTTGGGGATTTAGTGCTCAGATGGGATATTCGAAGAGCTGAAAAGGGGAAACATGGTAAATTCGACCCACTCTGGTTCGACCCTTTTAAAATTGTGGAACAAGGGGGCAACAACACTTTCAGGTTGGAAAATTTACAGGGAGACTTGCTCGATGCCCCTGTAAACGGTCAGTTCCTCAAACCTTACTACCAGTTCTGATTCAGGACGAGAGAGCCTAATGTATCATACTGTACATTAGTTTTCTGTTTTCATCTTTGTTTGAATGATGTGTGTGTCGTGATGAATCATGAAGAGAAAAATAAAAAGTGTTGAAGAGTGGTGTCCACACAGAATATTAACAGGTGGTCTGTGAAGTTCTCGACACGCCCAAGGATGAACGTGTCGTCCCGATGAATTTTTTGACAAGCAAACAGGGGGCCAAACTATCTTTTAGCCTTCAAGGAACGCATTCCCTCTGAAAACACATTATCCTCGAAGCATCCTTATGCCTTGCCCTTTGATAAACCCTCACTGCTGTTCCCGGTTACAAAGCCTCTCTGTTTGTGAAGAAGAATGCCCAAAAAGGCCTTTTCCCTCTTATTTCATTCCCGCTTAACCCCTACTCCTTCACCTTTTTTCCTCTCTCTTAATTCCTCATTAACCCCTTAAAATCACCCAAATCCCCTTTTAAACCTTACAAATATCCTTTGTTGGTCTAAAAATCCCTTTTCCCCTTTATCGAAACCCCTTTTAAAGCCTTGAAAACCCTCTTTTTGGCTTTAAAATGCTTATTCTACATATGAGGCATAAGCCACTTTCGGCCATCCCCCTTAACCACTTCCCCTCCATATGCCCCGCGCCTGAGACCAAACGCTTAAGGCCGAGGCGCTTATCGCAATCAGAGCTCTCACTTTGGCACAATTCCTTTTGTTAACATATTTGTTTTGATGCAATGAGTTCTGTTCTACACGTACTCCGTCGCAATCTTGACCGTCGATATTTTAAGATGTGATGGCCAGCGCTTGTCCCGCTCACGCCCATCGCCCCAATTGTGATCCTCCGATTGTAATCTCCACCGTCGATTTCCCTTTGATCCGACGACCCTTATTTCTCCCGCTCCGCTCCTTTACCCTCGTCCGTCTCCCCGCCGATTGAGTCTCCGCCGTCGATCTTGTTCCAGATCGGATGGCTGGCGCTCAATCGCGCATGGCCAATCGCAAGTCCTTAAATATGTCACCCGCTGCCTTCCCCGATTGCGATACGCCGATCCAATCGTGACCGTCCATCCAAGTTAGATCAACGGTCCTCATTGCATTGCCCTGTTCATTCATATTTCTTCATCAGAGTTCCGGCCTCGCTTTGCTCCGATGCGATTAGATCGCAACCGTTGATCTCTCGGGATCTGACGGTTCATACCTAATCGCCCTCCGATATGCTGGGATCCCACCACTCCTACTGTGTTACAGTCATTATCAGGGTTCAAAATCCACGCCTCGTCGATGCTTCATAGGCATTGATGCCTTGTGAGCCCTGCGCAGTGCTGCACATCAACAAGACACACGGGATCACATTAAAAGAGTATCAATGTCGAAAACCTGCCACGGCAGAAACAGAAGATTGAAAAAAATTTGGGGATTACGACTAAGATCGATTATCAAAAGCCTAATCCCTCAAATTAAATCAGAATTAAATAAAATCATAAGATCTACAGGCAGAAAAGCCTCCACTGCCATATCAGAGGCAAATTGATTCCTCTCAGCCAACCTGTGTCAGCGGCCGCCTCGACTCCATCTCGTCAGTGAACATTGTCAATTCATGATTCAGCCCTAGTGGCCTTTTACTTTCACTTTAGCTTGTTACTTTTAAATTTCGAGTGGAGTTCACATTCCACTCCTGCATTTTACTTTCTGTCAGAAACTGTTGTTTAATATTTTTGTTTAAAATGGCCGTGAGCCTAACTGTCAATGATGAGATGCCCCTATTCCTCATCATGAATTTTCGTTGTTTTGATGGAGACCTCAAACTGATTACCAACACGCAAGGAAGATATTTTTCCCAAAAATATCTTCTCGCTCATGTTTCTGAGGCTTCTATATAAGCAGCAACTAAAGAGAAAAACAGGTTCCAGATTTTCGGAAGAATTTGCTGTGAAAGATTTTTTGTATGCATTTTGTTGAAGCTTTAATACAAATGTGAAGACCCCGTTGGGTCTCAATGAGAAGGAGTTCTATCTTTAGTGAGGATTCTGGTCTTGGTGCTTTACAGTGTGTAATTCTCTCCTATGTGTTATAGCTTAGCTGTTCATTTCATTTACATCCATTTATCCTGTATCATGTTCTGGAATGTGAGTAGCCCACTGGTTTTGGTATGAATTTATCCTAGTTGATACTTATGCCATAACCTGTCTGGAACTTTAAATATGGCTCAGGCATGATATGCTGTTCCATTTTCACTTCACCCGTACTTCTGCTATATTAGCTGCTATGAGATGTTATTTGCAAATGTTATCATCATGTGTGGATTCTTAATTTCGTAAGCCCATCACATGCTGATATATGTTTCTGGATATTGTCTCAACAACAATTAGTATTCTCTTTATTCTACATACGCAATAGATACTTTCTGATTATTCATCTCTGTGAAGTATTTAGAATCCAGTCCTCTTTGTAGTAAGCTACCTTCGAATTGTCTGATACATTCGTGTTAGAGTTTCACACCTTGCCTCTGCAGTATTGCTTTCCCTGTGTCAAGCTTCTGAAAGTTTTGGTCCCATTCAAATTAATCTTCCTGTTTACAAGAGATAGCATGAGAGCCTTTTTTTTTTATAACTTCCCATATCATATCATATGCTCCTTGCTACATAAGATGTCCTAGGCACTGGTCTTTCACAACTCAAGGTTGTCTCTAGGGTTGGCAACAATGTTCAATGCATTGGGATCTGTGTGGTATTTTGATAGTGGAGCTTCCTTTCACATGATGGGAGATAAGGAAATTTTCAGTGACTTGGAGGAGAAAGATCTCCAGATGCATATTGAAATGGGTGATGACAGAAGGTACAATGCTACCAGGATTGGTACCATTACCTTTCAGAGGAAGTCAAGTAAACCATTTCAATTAAAATATGTGATGCATGTACCAGGTCTGAAGAAAAAATTGGCCTCAGTTGCAATGTTGGAGGATAGAGGCTATGACATTATTTTAGTGATGGAAAATATTTCCTGCGACATAAAATAGCAAGTCAAGCCAAGAGGATAGGGATTCGATTAAGAATCTCTAGAAGTTAGAGGTATATGGATACACAACAATGATGGGCAAGGCAGATCAAGTGGTGAGCCGGGATGAGGGCCAATTATGGCACAGGCGATTGGGCCATATTCACCATGGAGCCTTGAAAGTCATGCAACGGATTTCTACTGGTCTTCCCATGGGTACACTTGTGCAGTCAGACACATGCAAGGGATGTGCTATGGGAAAATATGTAAAGGCCACCTTTCATGAGAAGGAAAACTGAGCTTCGGGGATCCTTGAGAGATTTCACATAGACGTGTATGGTCCTTTCTCAGTTTCTTCAACAGCAAACATAAGTACTATGTAATCTTTATTGATGAATTTTCTCGTAAGTGCTGGATCTTCTTCATGCATAAGAAAGATCAAACATTCTCTAAGTTCTGTGCGTTTAAGGCACTCATGGAGAAAGAGTTGGGGAAGCAAGTGAAGGCTCTTAGAAGCGATAATGGTGGAGAATACATCTATAACGAATTCAAGAGCTTCTGCAGCAAAGAAGGAATTCGAAGAGAACTCATAGCACCTCAAAACCCACAACAAAATTGGGTCACGGAGAGGAAGAAAAAAACTATTGTGGGTGCAACACGAGCAATGTTGCATGATCAAGGCCTATTGATGCATCTGCGGGCGGAAGCATGCAATACAATGGTACATGTGCAAAGCCGTTTTCCTCATAGAGTACTTGGCATGAGTACACATGAAGAGGCTTTCATTGGTAAGAAACCTGATGTTTCACACTTTAAGATTTTTGGCTCATCTGTTTATGTGCATGTGACCAAGGACGCTAGGAAGAAGCTGGAACCAACAACTGAGGTTGGGATTTTTGTGGGGTACACTAAAACACCCCATAATTATCACATGTATTTTCCAAATAATAGAATCATTGTTGTGCGACGGGATATCAAATTTGATGAGGAGAAAGCCATGTGGTTGTCCCTTGAGAGGGATATGGACTTGCATGTAGAGGAGGAACTGTTGGTTCCCAAGGATGAGTCTCAAGATGTGGATCAGCCACATAAGGAGGTTCATGGAGTGGAGTAAATCACTCATGCAGTTCCATCCATCATAAATAGCAGAAGGTGCACCTCGGAAGTTGATAGGCTGAGACTTGATGTTGCACAAAATGCAGGAGCCCCTACTTCACAGCGCAGATAGAGACAGTCTCCTGACTGATTTACTAGATACATGGCTCTTATGATAAAATGTATTGTGACTGAACCATCTTCCTTTCAAGAAGAAATGCATCAGCCTACTTGGGTTGATGCAATGGTGGAGGAGTATGAATCCATTGTCAAGAACAGTGCATGGGAGATAGTCCCAAGACCAGTCGACAAATCAGTCATTGGATCAAGATGGATCTACAAGATAAAGAAATTTGTTGATGGGAGTGTGGAGAAATACAAGGCCAGATTTGTGGCCCGGGGATTCTCACAGATCGAGGGGATAGATTATGATGAGACTTTTGCGCCTGTCGCAAGGTACACTTCCATAAGATCCATCCTTTCACTCTCAACACAGATGGGCTAGTGCATTCATCAGATGGATGTGAAAACTATGTTTCTCAATGGGATCATTGAGGAAGAGGTGTACATAGAGTAGCCTGAAGGTTTCTAGATCTTCAATAGTGAGTCACATGTGTGCAAGCTCAAAAGAGCATTGTATGGGTTGAAGCAATCATCATGTGCTTGGTACACTCAGATAAACAACTATCTCATCGGATTGGGCTTCACGAAAAGTGAAGCAGATGCAAACCTATACGAGATTGTGGTTGAGGGTAAGATATTGATCATTTTTATTTATGTTGATGATCTAATTTTGACTGGTGATCATCAGATGATGCACTCATGCAAGGAGAATCTTGCAAGGGAGTTCGAAATGAAGGATATGGGCCTCCTTCATTATTTCCCTGGATTGGAAATATGGCAGCGGGATGGTGAAATTTTTGTGTCTCAAGGCAAGTATGCAAAGGAGATACAGGGTAATTTTAACATGGAGAGCTGCAAACCCATGGATACTCCTCTTCCAGGAAATTGGAGGAAAGAGGATGCTACTTCTGGAGAGGTAGTGGATGCTATTGTCTATTGACAGTTAGTGGGTTCGCTAATGTATCTAATGAACATGAGACCGTACATTTGCTATGCAGTTAACCAACTGAGTCAAGCTATGGTTAAGCCTACCAAGCTCTTTTGGAAGGCAGAGAAGCATGTACTGAATACTTGAGGGGCACATCAGAGTATGGTCTATGGTACAAACGGTCAGATGGAGTGAAGCTGCATGGCTTCACGGATGCAGATTGGGTTGGAAGTCCATCGGACAAAAAGAGCACATCACGGGGGATCTTTAGCATTGGATTGACAAAAATTTCCCAGTATAGTAGGAAACAATAATCCATGGCACTTATTTCAGCGGAAGCGAAATACATGGCAACACATCAAGCTGCATGTGAGGCTATCTGGATGAGAAAGATCTTGGTTGGTTTGTTTGGTTATTAGATGGATCCAACAATGATTCATTCTGATAAAAAGAGTTGCATTAAACACTCAATTAATCCTGTGTTTCATGATAGGTCCAAGAATATAGATATATGGTACCATCATCTTAGAGTTTGTGTACGGAGATGGATCTTGTTGCTTCAGTACATTCCCACGGAATATCAGGATGTAGAAATTCTGACGAAGGCACTCACCAGGAGAAAATTCAAATACCATAGAGACAGGATTTGGGTGAAGGATAATCCATTTCTTTTTGAGAGAGAGTGTTGATATTCAACAAGAATCTTCAGCACCCATGCCTAGTGCATTAAGCACCCAAACTAGGGTGGGGACCACAGTGCTATTTTTGGGTGAATGTCTATTTTTATTATCCCTTAATTTAGATGGACATTAAATTGTAATCTATTCTCAATGTGGACTTGAATGAGTTAACTGAAAGTGATAAATTCAGTTAGCCAGTGGATTTCGAGTTAGAGGTTGGTTGGTGGGACATGCTAAGTAATTCTAGTTGTAACAGAGTTCGAAGTGCAGTGGTGCATGAGTTGGTGCAAGTTGTAAATAGTTTAACTCGGTTAAGCGAGTTAAACTCAGTTGTGCTAGTTGTAACTAAAGATACACTAGTGAGAGATTCAATGAATTAAATATTAATTAATTCACAATCAGTGATCTCACATGAAACTGAGGATTTACTATTATTAGCTGCATGCATGTCAGATCCAGTGGAGGCCCAATTGAGTTCTAGGTGAAAGGGAGGTTGACTATCAGTTGTAGGATTTTTTGCTTGCACACATGCAGGAAAAAACCCATTGGAGTGCCCATTATACTTGCGCAGTCAAGGCAGGAAAAATTCATATCTTTTAGGGATCTTTACCATCAGGGATTGCGCAAGAAAGGCAGGCTGTCTGGAGGCTCAGAATTGGCTATGTGCTGGTCAGTTTTGCATATGATTGTGTGAGACAATTAGCTGATGTAATGGAGGGCTCTTGTGAGAAGAGTTTTGTATGTAATTGTTTCATGAACCATGCTTAATATACAATAGAAGATAGTGGGGTTTTTAGCTGTAAGCTTTCCCCAGGAAATTATCTGCGTTGTGTGTGATTGATATTTCTTCATGTTCATGTGATTAGCGATTGTGTTTTTTTAATTTTGCAAAAGCTTTGTAGAAGAAATTCAGTGTTTAACTTTAGTACATTTTTAGATCGGGTGAATCCAAGATATACATGATATACATGCATGTTGTATAATTTCTACATGGAATAGTTTTAGTGACTCACTATTTTCTGGGTCTATATATTTCTAGAAAGGCCATTTTTTTGTTTCTGAAACCGATATTTTTGGTCAAAATGGGACTCATAACGTCTTGATTGCTTTCAGAAGAAAAAACTTATGTAACTCCCTTGGTCTTTGATAGTAATACAAAGTAATATCTACAATTTTTTTTATATATTTTGGCATCAAAATTAGTGAGAAAAAGTGAATAAGTTTATTTATGATAGGCATGTTAAGACATAAAATTACACTTTTAAATTCGGTACATGGTTTTTTTGCAAATTATATAGAAGATTTTTTAGTATTTGAGATTTTTATTAAAGTATTTAGCAACTCATTAGTTGGAAATAAACTTATTAATATGAGTGTTTCAAGTTTAGTGTTAGTTGTTGTCAGTAGAATCTGGCAAGGGAACATCATTTCCATATAGAATACACCTGAAGCTATTGGAAAATTTGAATGGACAAAGGCAAAAGGAGAATTTATTACTAGGCATTTAATTTCGCATGATTAGGAATTCCTTGTCGACATGTTGCTTCTCAATCATGCTCCACTATTGACATCTCCATGAACATCGGCAAACCCAAGCCCAATCCTTGTTTTCCAATCCTAGTCACATCCACAATGCAATTGTCAATGGATTCATTGTCTATGACCTTGCTTACTCAAGGGGATTACTATAGAGATATGGTAAATAGGATATAAGTGAATACATAAGGGTATTTAATATTTTCAATATAGATTTTGGTATAATAATAAAAGTATCAGGATAGGAGACTTTCAAACTGATGGGAGAAAGAAGTTTTAATTTTTGATGCAATATTTTAGGACAAAATTTCCATATGGATTATAAATAATTAAAATTGTTTTACCACTGGGTTAGAAAAGTAAGAAAAGGACATGGAAAATTCTAAAAATAGGAGTAACTTTAACAAGTCCATTGACATATATGTTTTGAAAATTTTCTAATAAGTGACCCACCTATGCTTGCTCATTAAGAACCTTGTTGTTTATTGTGGGTGAACTTGTTATCTATTGTTTGTGAACTTGTTAGTTATTATGGACAATTTTCGTTGTCGGTAAGGGCATTGTTAGTGCAACATGTCTTTTATGATCATCTCTTGTCGGTACACTTGTTTTCAACAAATTTCTTATCAATCACACTTTATGGTTTTCTTATCGATGATTATTTTTTCAATAAAGCTTTTGTTGACCATAAACTTGTCTATGATATCTATATCAATGAAATTTATACTCATTTTTATAAACTATTTTTTGGATCAACCATAAGGGCATGAGTTGACATCATAAATAAATGCATGCATCAATCATCATACGACACATGGTAAGATTCTCATATAAATAAATGAAATGTTATGATGTTGGGGAAGTTATTTCACATTAAACTCAAGTACCATCTTCCACATAATTACTTTTTCAATAATTGTGTTATTTTGTCAATAAAGCTTTTGTTGACCATAGACTTATTGATGATTTCTATATCAATGACATGTGTACTCACTTTTATAAACCATTTTATGGATCAATCATAAAAGCATGAGTTGGAATAAAAAAGAAATGAGACGCATCAATCATCATAAGACATGTGGTAAGATTCTCCTATAAAGAAATGACTTATTTATGATATTGGGGATTTGATTTCACATTAAACTCAGGTGCCATCTTCCACATAATTATTCTCCTTTGTACATATAAACACATGAGTTGGATGATTATTAATACCCTTAATGTCTCTTTTAAATGTGGATTGCATTTAATGGAGTTGTCTCGTACAAAATATATAAAGATTATAGGATATGGTTAATGTAAATGTTAGTGGATTTTAATTCCTATTTTTATTGTGTCGAGAGGTGCTCTCTAGTCCACTATGGATGAGATGTTGTAATATCATTGTCCACTATGGATGAGATGTTGTAATATCATTTATGTTACGTAAATATTTTGACTCGGTCAAAATAAAGACATAAAATTAAAATTAATTAAAAATAAAATTGTAGAGGTCAAACTATTTAAAACAAATTTATTTAAACCGTTGTCATTTTTTAGGTTTTAGGGTTTTGCCAATTGTATTATTATATAATGTAGTCTACTTAAAAGTGTGTATATATATATATATATATATATATATCTTAATTTTGGATCTATTAAACGTCGAGATTAAATCTCTCAAAGTGCAAACATGCACTCAAAAAAAAGATTTGCAACATTCAGAGATTAGATTCCTCTCAATATTTAATAGATCTAAAATTAATATAAATCTAAATTAGTTTTATCTAATAATTCAAAACATTATTTATAAACAAAAAGGAAATAAATAGACCATACCGTTAATAATATTGATTTGTGAAAAATAATTAATAGTCAATTGTGTTTTCACCTTGTCATATTATTTTTCAATTTTATATCATTTTTCAAGAATATAACAAAATATCATAAGTAAAATTAACAACAATATTCTTGAAAAAAAATATCATTGATAAAATTAACAACAATATAGAAAATTATATTAAATGTTAATTATCTCCCCTAAGGAATGATCTTCCCATTGTTCCTCCATTTTGTGGCCGGAGACGTCGTTGATATTTTAATAATTCGATATGATTGTGACAACACTATGGGGATCAAGAAAACGCCGGAACGAATTCCCTCCAGTGCTCATCACAACTATCATTTTCAGTTGGTAAGGATGACTATCAAGGCCTTGGATTAGTTTGGATAAGTATTAATATTTATTTTTTCCATATTTTAACAAAATAAAATTATTATTATTATTTTTAAAATTAATATTAATTAATTAATTATGATTTATAAAAAATATATATATTTTTAAAGATATTAGTCGATATTTATAAATTGTATTAGTAAATTGGTTAATATAATTTGATATTTAAGATTAATATATTTATATTAATAATTTTCTTATTTTAGGCTTGAATGTTTTACAGTCAGATACATAATCTAGATTAGAGGTTCTTGAATATTGTGTAATATGATTGAAGATGGGTGAACACTTCACCCATCTTCAAGAGGAGGAACTTGAGCATAAAATATGAAGAGTGCAGACACTGAAAGAATAAATATGAGTGAATTCTAGCCGTTAAATTCAACAAAGTTGTTAGGATTCAAAGTTAGTAGTGAGAGAGAAATTATAAAAGATTAAATAAATAATAAATTATTAATAAACTAATTCGATGAATTAAAAATTAATTAATTTGAATTAGCTGTTGGAGAATAAGATAGTTATAATGTTAAAAAACCATTCTAAATTATAAAATTAAATTATTTAATTTTATAATTTAGAATGGATTTTTAACATCATGATGATGATGATGGTTAATGTTCGTTAAGACCAATGCGGTCTATCAAAACTTAAGAGAGGAGAAAGAATCTAAGTTTGATTCTTCAAAATCTTATTTCTATGGTCAAAGAGAAGGGAAATAAGTGCTCCAAGATCACTATAGGTGGGTTGGCTTAATAGGTCAAGAAGATTGGAAGTGTGGCAGCTATGGTCAAAGAGAAGGGAAATAAGTGCTCCAAGATCACTATAGGTGGGTTGGCTTAATAGGTCAAGAAGATTGGAAGTGTGGCAGACGGTAAGGAATTGAGAGCGAATGTGAGTAAGAGTCAGACAGTCTAAAAGGAAGTGCTTTTCATCTTCCACCTACTTAAAATTGCAAATCTGACATATTCTATCATTCCAAGGGGTCTTGCGAATAGACCACCACCCGGTCTCACTCCGAAGCTCATGGGAATTAGTTCTTATCTTAGAGATGTTCAATTTTTTCTTATTGTTGGACAACACAGAGAGATAATTCATCGAATTAGTTTATTAATAATTTATTATTTATTTAATCTTATATAATTTCTCCCTAACGGCTAACTTTGAATCCTAACAACTTCGTTGAATTTACCGGCTAGAATTCACTCATATTTATTCTTTCAGCGTTTGCACTCTTCCTATCTTATGCTCAACTTCCTTCTCCTGAATATGGGTGAGGTGTTCACCTGAAACATCGAGCTCTTCAATCATATTACAATGATTCCAAAAGCTCTAATCTACAATATTCTTATTTATTATGTAAAAAAATTCGTATCAATATTTTGGATTTATAATATGAAAGATATATTCAAGGTTTATTTATATAAGAAGCAAAAAAAAATAATAAAATATGGTATAGGATGATATTTGTAATGTAAAATTATCAATATTATAATATAAATATAAGGAATTAAATTTATTTAATTTATTTAAAAGATAAAATAAATAACAAATAAAAAAATTAATTTAAAATGAAAAGAAAAAATAAACATAAATTTAATTTTTATTTTTTTTAATAGTTGGTCTAGTTGGTTGAAGTCACTGCCAAGACTTTGGCCCTTTGTCACTAGGTTGCGGGATCAATTCTCCTTGGGTCCATCCGGGTCAGAGTCCAATAGTTGAGTAAAATATAACAATTAAGAAACAAGGAATATTATCAAAAGGGAGGGAGATGGAGGTGGCAAACATCTAAGTGAAGATCACATTACTTGGCTTGAAGAATGAGTATTCAATATTTACTCAATGTTAGGTCATCTTCTCTATTAATATAATTTTTCTTCTTAACAATCTTTATCTCCTTTCTCAGATTTCTCGAAAATTCATGAACCTTTGATAAAAAAATTCAGATTCTCGATAAAAATATGTTTCTTTGGGCTATGAGAATAATGAGAAAAGCAAAGAACCTAACATTATTATGAGTAGTAGCATACTTATGCTCTTTAATTCTCACTTGAAAAAAACTCTCGAGTTTCACTAATATAAGGAAGGCCACATGAGCATGGGATGCAATAGAAACCTTTATGGAGATATGGTTCCATAGGACCCTTTACTAATTTTAGGAGGCTTCTAATGGTATGGAGAGGATGAAAAATGGTTCTAATATTATTATCTCTCAATATTCAAGCAATCCTTTCAAAGGTTCCTTGAATGTGGAGCATAATGTTATTGTAATATACCCAACCCTAGGGTCAATTTATGGAGGTTATTTTTTTAATGGGCCATTTCCAATATTCTTTTGAGGTCAACATCCTCTTCTACTCATCGAGAGCTTTGGAATGAGATAAATTTTTCTTCATTATGAGCTCTAGGCACAAATTTATGGCCCTCGAAAGATTTTCCATTTTACTAACCATGTTAACATCCATACAACTAACAAGTGGAAATCCTACCTACATGTCTCTCCATATTCACTCATGTCATCTTGACACATGGTTGATACATGGTAGTCATATGTCCATGTGTCACCACCACATTATGTCACCTCCATAGGACGAGCATGTCAACTAACTAATCATATCTAGATCTAGGTTTTTCGTAAACGACTATTTTTATAAAAAATGTAATTTTGGATCTTGGACTCCACATCATCATCACCGTGTCATCTTCCTTATCAACTCTACATCACCACCACATAGCTTTGATATCAAGCCACATCATCCTCCATGTTATATCTATGTCATCTATGGCACATCATTGATGACATGTCAACATACACATCAATGGTGACATAGTAGCAACAATGTTATGAGCCACACTATCTAGCCTCCTAGTATCCAAGTTGGTTTTTCTAAAAGGTGCATTTTCCCAAAATTATGGATTTCCAAAATTTCAGACTCAGATTCTTTCAATCAATGTAAAATACCAAAAAAAGGATCAATTACCAAAGTATGAATTTTATAGACATCCAAAATCTATTAGATGATGCATAAATATTCTTATTCTTATAGGAAAAAGGTAGTGGATGGATTTCAAATATTTCCGATCCTTTCAAATTTTGATAATTGATGTGAAATAATGACAAAAAGGGGTATTTACTAGAATCAAGATATAACAAACATCTATATTATATTAGACAATTAGAAAAGCTATTAGTGACAATTGATATAAGGAAATCGATGGATTTTGAATCTTCCGGGGCCACCAAGATTTTGTTAGGCAATGGGAATGATCCTATTAATGAATAGAAAAGGTCATATATCAAAATTTGGATCTCTAGGATACGTTTGGATCCAAGAAAAAATCTCCATCGATAGACAACATTTAGATCCATAGAAATATTAAAGTGTGCTCTTTTATAAAAGCTGGATTTCTAGATCCTTAATCTCTCCGACTCTAGGTTTTGACGTTGTGTGTTCCACCCAACTCGAGCCTCTGATTTTTGGATATAATGTCAGGGTTCCTCCCATCTAAGCCACATACATAGTTTTTTCATAAAGACCCTTTATTAAAAGTTTTAGATGCCCACTAATTCAAGAACATCCACTCATTGTCAAACCTCCACCCATTTAGCCACCTTTTGGTTAGGCCCATGGGCTTGGCCCCTACTGGCCCATATGACCTAGGGTTGAGTCTAAATACTTCCATCTCCAATTTTCCCAAGAATTACAGACTTTCTATTAAAAAATTCAATGTTCTTCCAAGTATTGGATCTAACCTTGACAAGATAGAAATTACCCAAATAAATTCTAAGGATATCAATATCCTTGCCTTTCTATAAAAGCATTCAACCACTACCAATAACTAGGAAATATACTCAAATGGTTTCACAAGGGGGATTTGAAACCAATTTCTACACTTGGCTTAGTTGAGGGAGTTTCTTCTCCCCATTGTATGAATCTGATAACTCTCAAGTTTGAAAACCGTTACCATTACAATTCGATAGGTTAGCCCTAAGGCTCACTTCATGGAGAACACCATGCTCTAAAACTCTAAATTACTGCTAGCTCATCTCTATGTACTTATACATACTATAGTTTTTCACAATCTAAAGACAGTTAAGGCCTTACAAATAGATCTATCGTAAGTTCCATGTTTGAACCAAACTAAGGTAATTACCCCATAAATATAGGGCCTCAATTCTAAAAAGGATTATTAGTCCTTTCACTCCAAAAGGTATAAAACAATTATTTAATTACACTATCATTCCTATAGGGTTCCTTAACATTTTCATTTCTTTGTTGGGTATACAAGCAAATTCACTGAAGGGAAATCGCTCCCATGATTATACCATGAAATTCACCATGTTATGAATCAATTATCGTGCTCTGATTGGTTTTATAAGCAATCATAACCCACAATGTATATGATATCATACAAGAACATGGATGTAACTAACATTCAACATACCAAGTTATAGGTAAAATGCATAGTATTGTTAACAATTAATTCATAGAAAACATGCATAATAAGGATAAACCAAAATATAAGCAAAAATCATTCCTGAATCACATTGGAAAAAAATTCTTCTACAATTAACACAAACTGGCTGCAGACCTCCAAAATTCCTCCCAACCATAAACCACATTGTTCCTTTGTATTAGTCTAAGTCCCTAGTGAATAAATTGTTCCCGCGGAAAATTTTTTATAACATGAAGGTGACGGATAAAGACTTGGTGACAGAGCATCTAAAAACCTTCAATATTGCAGTATGTCTACTATTATTTATTGATGTTAAGATTTTAGATGAAGATATGTGTATCAATTTGTTGTGTTCTTTACCATAATCATGGGATAGTTTGGTTGTTTCCATAGGTAGTAATGCAACCATTTTAAGTTTCAATGATATAGTCTCATCCTTGTTATCAAAGGACACGAGACAAAAAAATATGGAAAGTCAGAAAACAAATTCCTTTTATGTAAGAGTACACTCCTAGAATAGAAATAAAAATAAGTCTTCAAGTGGGAGATATAATTCAAGAGGAAGAACCAAATCTCTAGGAAAATTTGAAAAGATATGTAGGAGATGCAAAAAATAAGGGAATTGCAAGAAAGGTTGTGATCCAAGTGGATATTGGTGACCACTCGCCTATTGCACTTGGACCCCCACCATTGTTTCTTGCATTTTTTCAGTTTCCTTAATTGTAGCATAGTTTACTATTTTTGGTAGTTTTTCGGGTCCTGAACTTACAGAGCTATTTTGAGGTCTTAAACGACATTTTTTTGTGAAATAGGAATTTAAGAGACACATGTTTATAGTCAAAAATTTTATTCCTCGAATAGATATTTCTAATGAGGTATCATGCGAGTCAAACAAAGATCGTATGAAAAATTTATGACCCCGGGAAATTGATGTACCAATTTACCCGAACGGGACCCACAGCTTTGGGGCTTCATCTCCTAGGGTTAGGTTTTTGGATGTTTAGGGTTTTCAATTGTTTCTAAATAATAAATAGGCCTTTAAGTGTCATTGTAACATAGTTCAAAGGCATATAGCCGCCACATCTCTTCTCAGATATAAGTTACCATCACCCGAGGTAGTTTATTTCCATTCTGTAGGTAAACATATTTCAGTTCTTTGATATTAATGAATTTTTTTATTTATTTCTGTTGCATTTTTCTGTTTATGGTTATATTTGTATTATTTTTCCCCATATAAATCAATATTAGTGGGATTAGAGCGGTTTTCTCTTTCTCTGTTTTTCTTTGCATATCCCCAATGAGGTCAGGGTAGAAGGAGTTAGGGCTCGAATTGGTTGAACCTTTGCAAGAACAACCTCACAAACCCCGATGACCTCCCATGGCAGAAGAAAAGAGAGACGAGAGAGCACTACATCCTTTCAAAATATTGCTCGAAGAAGCTCTCAAGAGACAAAGTAACGTGATGATGGAAAATTTTTCCCAAATCCTTCGACGGCTACCTATAGGTGACGCATATTCGTCCAACATCCACTCTCGAGGCGCCACTCCCTTTAAGGTACAAGTTAACATTGATATACCCATATTTGAAGTCCAGATAGATACATATGTCGTAGATAAATGGTTAAATCTATTAGAAGAATAATTTTCAGTTCATGATTTTTCCAATTGGGAAAAGATTACTTTTGCACTCCTCAAAGTCACCCCCCACATCAAGGATTGGTGGGAAACCTACTGTGAGAATTAGGATGAGAGGGAACCCTAAATATTTTCAACTGCACCCACTTGGAATTCCTTCTGAGACGCCATAAAGGAGAATTATTACCCTATCGGAAGCTATGAATACAAATACATAAAGTGGACCATGCTACGGCAGGGAAGGGACCAAGATGTGCGAGAGTTCACAAATATTTTTCATACCCTTTGCACAAAGTTGGGTATAAATTATTCCAAGTGGTATTTGGTACTCAAGTACCATAACTGTATACACAAGTACATCTAGGACATTATGGATTTCCTGGAAATCTCCTCGCTCAACACCACCTATCAATACACTGTTAAGATCGAGCATAAATTTAAACAGAATAAACGAGACTTTGGATCTGTGAATTTGAAGCAAGGGAAAGGCACTCCAAAACCACAGGCTAAAGGAAAAATACAAGGTAGTGCAACCCAAGATAATCCACTGAAGCCACAAGTAAATAAAAACACCACAAATATAAATAAGGGCACGGGAAAATGGTGTGAGTTCCATAATATCCCCACTCACTACACAAGTGAGTGTCGGGCCAACCAATCATTGGTGGCTGAGATGAAGGCTTTCGAATCATATGCATGTTCTAACTTTGAGTCAGAACCCAAAAAGGGGAATGAAAAATGGAATCATATTATTAAGGCCAAGCCCAGTGCCACTGTTTCCACCACCAATATCCATAAGATTGAGCAAGAAGATCTAGAGGAGGGGGATTTCCTCTTCCACTCACAAATGTGGGTGAGGGTTCTCTGTTGTATTTCATTATCGACAGTGGGATCCAGAAGAACCTCATTTCAACAGAGGTCATCAAGCAGCTAGGCCTACCGACCATGGCACACTTACAACCGTACACCATTGGGTGGCTTCACCAAGGATGAGATCTCCGCGTCATCCAACAATGTCACCTTCCCTAGACCATCAAGCTCTTCAAAGATGAGCTACTGTGTGATGTTTCTCCTTTTGAAGTTGGTTATTTATTATAAGGCCAACAATACTTGTGGAAGCATCATATTGTGTATGATTCTAGGCCTCACACTATTATTATTACTTTGGGAAATAAGTTATACAAGATACCAGAGGTAGCACCACCTACCGCCATCTATTTCATCTCTATGAAGAAATGGAGTAATATCATTTACCACGTCGAGAAAATTGTATAACTTATCATTCGCCCTCAGGACAAGAATAATATTGTGGCCAAATCCACAAACTCCATACATGTCTCCTCCCCAAGGCATTAGCAGATGGACAAGGTCATGGAGGAGTACAAGGACATTTTCACCGCACCCACAACGATACCCCTGCACTGTCAGGTCAACCACTCCATTGATTTGACCTTGGGTGCGCCGCTACCCAACAAAACAATATATCGATGCTAAGTTCTAGAGAATGATGAGATCAAGGTACAAATTCAGGAGTTATTGCAGAAAGGGAACATTAGGCAAAGTTCATCACCCTATGGAAGCCCGATCGTGATAATACAAAAGAAGGATGGGACCTGGAGACTCTGTATTGAATATCAGGCACTGAATAAGATAATTTTCTAGAATAGGTATCCAATCCCATAGATTGATGACCTTCTAGACTAGCTCAAGGGGGCCAAATATTTCAGCAAGATTGACTTGAATTCAGGTTATCAATAAGTACCAATCAAACCCTCTGATGTGTGGAATAATTCCTTCAAATCTAAGGAGGGCCTTTTCGAATGTATGGTAATGCCTTTCGGGTTGAAGAATGCCCCAACAACCTTCATGAGGCTGATGGATGACATATTGCGACCGTTCACCAACTTATTTGTGGTGATGTATTTGGACGACATCCTAATCTTCAACCAGAGTTGGGAATATCACCTCCACCATATTCAACAGGTCCTTCAAACCCTACATCAACAAAAATTGTGTGCCAATTTGGAGAAATTTACTTTTGGTATTACCTAGGTTCAATATCTGGGGTACATCATTGATGAGAGGGGCATGCATGTGGACCCAACCAAGATACAAGTCATTTGGGATTGACCAACTCCAACAACTCTAACAGAGCTCCGCAACTTTCTGGGTCTTGCCAATTTCTATTACAGGTTCGTGTTGGAGTTCTCTCATATCACTTGGCCTTTTATTCAAGACACTATGGGTGAAGAAAAAGCAAATATATTTTGGTATGAATCCCAACATAATTTTTTTTCTGAGCTGAAGCATCACCTCTCCTCTGCACCAGTGCTCACATTACCAAACCTTCAAAAACTATTTGAGATTGAGAAAGATGCCTCCTGTTATCACTCCATTGGATATCTAAGGTTGAGAAATATTCCAAACAGAAGTAACCACAAACCAACCTTTTGGCTTGGTAGCTAGCCCTACCAAACCGGAGAGGGCTCTCTACACAAAGTCACAGCCAAGAGGGATGGATGAGTTAAGGTTTTAGGCTAGGTATGAGTACAAGGGTTTGTTTGATTGAATTGGGTTGCTGGATGAGGATTAAGTCAAAGAGGATAGGTCAGGGAAAATAATATTATGGTTGCAGAGATTCAATGGGGCAAGGTAGGTAGAAAACCTAACACTTTAGGGTTTTAGGGTGAGATGGATCATACTGATGAGGAGCTAGAAAGAGAAAGGTAAATCATGTATTGTTTGTAAAATGAAGAAGAAGAAAAAACTATGAATATTTTCCCAAAACAGAGCATGAGAGATGTATTTTTATTATCAACTTGGAAACCATCATATCATAGAAATGAAATGGATCATGAAACAAAACATTCATACATAATGTGAGACTATTGGCCCTCATTTTTTATCAATTTTTTCTTATTAAAATCCACCTAATTTCCATCATTTTCCACTTTATACCATCCACATATGACCTATTTTGAACTTAGTATGCATATTCAAGCAAATAAATTATGTTTTTCATTTTTTATAATTTTTTGTAAAAATGGGGTTTTAAGTGTATTTTTGGATCAGACCAGAAATTCCCGTAATGGCTTCATTGATGTCATACTTGTATAACACCTGGGCTTGAGATGAATACATTTCTAGAAAGCTAGGGAACTAATATTGGATGTATATCTATTGGTTCGGTCAAACCAAGCTTAAACATACCTGGTCAAAGGCAGTCAAACATGGCCTATTTTTCAGGAATCCCTAGAAAATAGTGAAGAAATAGTAGATTTTGGGATTTTTCCAGATTTGGTGTAACTAATTGGATGAGTTCGACCTAGATGTATAGGATAAGGATAGACATAACTGTAGGAGACATTTTAGATGAGTTTTTTTTCATATTTCTCTATTTACGCCTAAGACATTGAAGGAATTCATATGTAGAATTTGTATAACTTCATTTTGAGATTTCTGAACTTTGGGAGTTAATTAAAGAGACCAGTTCCATATTCTTTTATGTTGTTCTATATGGTGAATTATTTATTGAGTTTCAGTAGATGAAATTACTCACAGTGTATGAGGCAAGGGTGGAGGGCCCCCACATTGAGCTAAGTGCACTTTCTGGTTAATTTAGCTGCAATTTCCTAAACTAGTTTTATTTCATGCTTAATCAGTTAACTAGATGTATGATGATATGTTATGATTGCTGATGAATATTAATCTAATTTATATTATGAATATGAAGAGTCAAACCAATTTTTAAGTTAAACACTTCTTCTATCTAATAAGAGACTAGAAACTAGAATTCATATTTCTTTCTTTTAAGTGATTTTTTGAATTTCCAGTTTTCTAACAATGGCATTAATGATGAATAAATCTGTAATGAAGGACAACCATGATATCCTTTGTTAGGAGCCTCTTCATTTATTATTTCATGCATCTTGATCTATTGTTCATTCGTGGTTTTTGGTTTCTGATTCATGAAGTAGTTTTGTAGAGAAGGACAAACAAGTTCTCCTAAGTTAGGAGGTTCTTCTGCTACTTATTACATAATTTAATTAGAAATTATTTAGTTAAGATTTATATTTGTAATATGAATTTAATTTATTATTAATAATTCATCTTCTAAACTTGACAATAGCTGAAATCCATATATTTTGGAGATGCTTCTAAGTTCTACAAGCCCGAATTGTTAAATACTTGCATTAGTTTACCTAGTAAATTGATCCAACATTTTTGCGTCGTTGTCGGGGAAACATACTTCAATATAGTCAATGAGGAATATTGTTTAGAAAACACATAAAAAAATAAAAAAATACGAAAAAAAAACATAAAAATAAAAACACTTTTCATTATGGTTATTCAAGCTTAAACATAGAAATTAGACAAGTAGATCCCTAAAACAAAAAAAAATTCATTCAACAATATAAAGGAACAAGATCTAAAAAACATGATGTTAAAGAATTCATTTAGAGAAGGAGGGTATGCCACCACAAGCATCTTCTTAAATCTTTGTCCACAATTTAGAGTGATCACTAGGGATGAATCTTAATTTCAGAAGTTTGAAGAGAAACAAAGCATCCATGAAGAGGATCCACAAGAAGAAAACATAGAATCTTCTTCTAGTTATCTTTGTAAGGAGATGAATGAGTCATGGATCACATGCAATGAATATCAAACTTAGAACCCAAAATTGAAGAATTTCTAGCATGTATATCATAAGATCCCTTGTGCATTCAAGATTTTGAACAAGTGCTACACGACGAACTTTGTGATATGACAACTAAAGAGAGCCAAGAAAACAAATATCATCTTAAAACTTGGTTTCAACTAATCATTAGGTCACAACACCACTCAAATTTTCAATATTCCTTAACATCAAATCTTTATGATCAAATAATCTTTCATGTCCAAGCATTCATTAAAGTATATTTTTCAAACTTGGATATGAGTTTACTTATGATCTTGCTACGCAAATGGATGCATTGGAAATTCTCTTATACTTGAGGGAATGACTTATTTTTATACAATAGAGTAGGATAGAATAGAATAGAATAAATAAATGGGTGTAATTATTTCACAATAAGACTTTTTCTCATAAATAATTCTTGACATCATTGTTCAATACTCATTTGAAAGAATTTCATGACAAAATGCATTAAGGAAATATTATTTTGGGAAAACATATAGGATCATTTTGAAAAGAATGTTCTTAAACAAGGTATCTCTTGAAATATAGTTTTAAAATCCATTTTGAAAATTTTAATTTGGCTCACAAATAAAAAATGATCAAAATAACCACCAGATTTCAAGAAAAAGTTTAAGGACAGAGTTAGTAAAGAATTGATTTGAGGGTTCTAATAGAAACATTTTTACATTATATTCAGAGGGAATATAGCCCTTGGAATCTAGTTTCTATATAAATTTGAATCAGCTTAATCTAACATCATATGAAAAATCTATACTCAAAATACAAAGTGCTTGTCGAAAAATCTGCATGGTGAAAATTCTAGGTCTTCACTGTTCATTTTCATATTTTACATACTAAATCATATTATTTTAAAAACGAATTTCAAATGGAGATAGATATTGAAGTATTTTTTATGACACAACTTTAATCATCTCATTTGAAGGGTAGGTGAAAAATTTATTACAGATTTAGTGACTTCATGTCTTAAACTCAGCATAGTCAAACTTTGCCTCCTAGGTCCGTTCATCACCAATTTTGTGATATGAAAGCTAATTATTTTAAAAAAATGTTTATAATGGGTATAAAAAAATTAATCTAATTTAATCTCCAAGTGGAATCACATTGATACGATTTTTAACAAAAAAGTTACACTCCAAATAGTGACTGTTGGTCTAGTAAAAAAATCACAAGAATCTCTATCAAACATGGTACTTCTCATCATTTTTGGCATACAATTTTAAACCATTTTGAAAATATGTTTATACTGGAGATAGCCATATTAATTCACATTAACTTGGCTTCAGAATCACTCTAATTGGAAATAAAATGAATATTTTGTGAGCAAAGGACTGCTAGGAGGTTTAGGTTGGCCACAATTCCTCAAAGGGTAAACAAATGCGTTTTCTTTGTATATCAACTTTGGAATTGTTTTTAAAATATTGTTTGTAATAATTTAGCATATTTCTTGGAAAAAACAGAAACTGTACACCTCTCTTCCTCCATCATCTAATATTGTATTGCAGACAGATTCTATGTTTTTGCAGGTCATAAAAAGATTTAAAAGGTGAACTCCATGGACAAAGGACTTTTCAAAGTCAATTTAAAAAAATAAGTCATATTTCATAATATGAATACAAATGTTCAAGTCAAAGCAAAGTGGAATTCACAATATGTTGAGTTCATCTAATGAAATTCAAAACTCATGAAGCTTGCTTTCAGTTGCTAACCAACAACACCAACAACCCTACAAGATGATCAAGATCTAGGAAAAATACATGAAGCTAATAATAAGAAGAAGAAGTCAAGTTTTACAATGACAAGCCACATTCATTGTCAAAGAAGCCTTTCATAATCCATATTTTTCATGATGTCATTCATCTACCATATTGTATGTTAAGTTCCACAATCATGCATGTTGAAGTCCATACCTATTTTCTATCTATCTATTCATCCACTCTTGGATGATGACTTCAACCTATCTTACTTTCATAAGAATTCCATACTTTCAAACTCCATTATACCCCGCCTCCATCCAGAAAAGAAAAGAAAAAAAAATATAGAAAAAAATAAAAAATAATAAAGGAGTTTGGTTGTGAAAATCCAGGAAACTGGCACAATACAAACTCGAATTCATATCGGAAAATCAATTTTTTTGGCCAATATGAATTCTCTATTTTGTTTTACTTCATTTTGATTTTGCAGAAATAATCCTCCCAGAAATTCAAGACTTGAGGACAAGTATTAACATCAGCAAGGGGGAAGCTTGTAATAAAATTATGTAAATAGTTTGAGTAGCTGAATTGAAGAAGGAACTTGAATTACAAAAAGACCTGATACATTATTAAAAATATTGTGCAGAAGGGACCTGAGATATCATTAATAAAATTATCCAAAAGGGACCTCTACCATGTCACAAGGGACCTGAAACATCAAATACAAATTGTAGAAGGGACCTGAATCAATATCAGATGCAAAGACATACAACAACATCCAAAGGACCAAATAAGTAGACACAAGTGTTTACATTCCATCATAATTCATCTTTGAAGAACCATCATCATCAAAATGAGTCAAATTTGGATGAACTAGCAACGATCATCATCAACAAAACATTGACATTTGGCTAGAGCTATTATGCAAAAGGAGTATTGTAAGTGAAAAAATGTTCTTAAAACCCTTCATTTTGAAAAATTTCTAGAATTGTTAAAATTGATTTAAACTTGAATATGCATCCTATCATTCTACTAACACCCTAGATTTACCCTACCTATATCATACATGATCACATAAAACATTACATTCCTACCCTACCCTCATCATAATCCTACATTCCATCATAATTCTACATTTATCATAACCCTATCCATTACACCATCATATATCATCATAATCTTATGTATTACCTTACCATTATCCTACCATACCTTTCATTTAACCTACATTAATCCATATATCCCTACATTACCCTATAAGCATTTTAATCCAAAATTGAGGACATTAGAAAAAAAAATGTGCATATAAGAAATCATGACAAAATTTGAAAGCACATATATATATTATGGAAAAAATGGTATATATATATATATATATATATATATATATATATATCATTACAAATATGTATAAAGGAAAAACTATAAGTAATGAAAAAGGCGCATACATATATATATCATTTCAAAAACAAATGGAGTCTCACGAAATGAACGAAATGAGATTGGCATACAAAGGAGTGACTTAATGTCTAAATGAAGGAAATACAGAGTTTGGTGAAGCAATAGGCATTACACCATGGAAGGAGGACATACTCAAACAAAGACACTTTTGCCGTGAAAACTCAAAGCCATCGCCCAGAAGCATCAAAACATTTTTTTAAATACATTTCTCCCACCATCATAGCTATAATTACGCTCAGGTAGAGGAGCAAGACACTATGCATTTGTATGCACACATAGAGCGTCCTCGTGGAAGGAGAAATAAGTAGGAAAGAAACAAAGAGTGTTGCGTAGAATAGAGAACCCTGAAGAGAGGGAGAAATGCAGATTAATAGGAAAGCTATGGAGAAATAAGGGAAGAAGGATTCGTTTTTTTTTTAAAGAAGATTCAGGCTGATATTTTCTTAGCAACAAGTTGACTGAGCACTCCAAAAGACTCCATAAATCCCACAAAAAGAGGTAAGAAATCACTTCCAAGATCGCCAGAAGTTGTTGAACGGATTTCAGGGTAGGAAAACTCATGTTCAGTTTGAAATGTGTCACGTTTGAAGGAGTTAAACTCCAGTTATTAAACCAAGACTCTGCCATCATAAAAAAAAAAAGTGTCTTTGACATCAATAATGAGTGAATCCTTGGTAAAGAAGAAGGGGATTTCTAATAGAAATGGTGTTGTTTAACACAGGAATCTGAAGTTGTCTCAGACACATCGACAAGATTGACTCCAAAACAAGTAAATGAGCTTAAAAAAATATGAGTTTCCTCATGCATGATTTTGAACAGAGAACAATGCTTTTTCCTAATTTTTATATACAGTGAGTGAAAAATTTCCATCTTTATACACAGTGAACGAAATTCTTCCATTATTTATACAAGTGGGTATATTTTCTTTTCATTCTCATATACACAGTGGAAAATTCGTTCATTTCTCATATTTCCAATAAGATTTTTATACATACAGAGAGAAGAACTATGCCTATTCTCATACATACGATGGAAAACTTATCCATTTTACATATGCAGAGTGAGAATTTTTAAAAACAGAGAAGGGGTTTTTGAGAAACTTTTGGCAAAACAGAGATTGAAATATGAGTTATGGAGTAGTAAAAGCATTGTTAAAGTGTTTTTATGGTCTTTGTACACAGAGATAAAAAAAAATTATCAGTTTTGAAGAGCAGCAAACTCCTTTTTGCAGCGTAAGAGAGAAGACACAGAAATTGAAAGCAGAGAAGGATGATTTTTAGGAGGATTATGTAGTTGAGCATACTTATGATCTTCTTGTAGGTTGATTTTCATTTTCCAAGAATCGATTTCTCAAAAGGAAGTGAATGAATAAATGGTTATGTTGCATGCAGTGGTTAACTTGAGCATTCTCCTGCATTCAATTTATCCAAATAAGATCACCTTCAACATTTAGATTTCTCCAACATAAAGTAAATATCCAACATTCGATTTCTGAGAAGTTGAAGAAGGTGAATTTTAAAAAATAATTGTTAAGATTAATGAAAATTTCCCATTTCCAAAATTTGATTTAGAAAAAAAGGCAGTGAGTGGTGGCGTTATTTAAAAACCATTCAAAATTAGAGAGTGGTTTTTGTTGCCAGAATTCGATTTCCAAACAAATAGTGAAAAAATGAATGGATACAGTAGCTTCTCCAAAAATCGATTTCCAATTAAATGCAAGCATTGGTTAATTTTCCAGAAATTGATTTCAAATTGAATGACCATGAAATTTTATTTAGTTCCATAAATGCATTTCAATTTTTAAGAAGACACTATTTTTCGTTGCTTTTTCTGAGAAAACTAAATTGAAATTTGAAAAATGAAAACATGGGTTTTCTTCAGAACGAGCCCAATTAGGCTCATGATGGACAATTTTCTCAAATTCATTTCTATTTGCGATATTTTCCTGGTTCTTTCGACCCCTATTCTACAGATTGCGTGGGTAAAAAAATAGCTAAATTGGAATTTAATGCCTAGTCATAAAAAGGATTGGCACAATTTATTTTGTAGTGGATTTATGGAAAGAAGAAAACCCCCTACGCAAGTGAAAGAAGATTTGATGTGTTCGTTTGGTGTTTTCTTTGTAACCATGCGACATTGTTGTTGATCACCAAGGAGTTCATCATGTTTAAAATGTGCCTATAGTTTTCATCACATGGTCATAATTAATGTTGATTTTTGGAATTCCATAGTACAAGGTCAAAATTTTCAAATCTCGTTGTTACTATCATTTGTAAACATGAGAAACAAAAAGGTGAAAATAGAGAGAAGAAAAAGGACATGAGGGTCTTGACATCCTTTTACTAGTACCTCATCAGGGAGCTTCGACATCAGGAGCCAGAGTCATAGGTACATCAGCAGGGCTGTCATCATACAAAAGCAAAAGGTCAAAGAGACAGAGGCAAGCATGAGGACATGCTTAAGAGTAAGCAAGGGGGAGATGTTGGCCCTCGTTTTTTATCAAATTTTGATTATTAAAATCCACCTAATTTCCATCATTTTCAAATTTATACCATCGAAATATGACCTATTTTGAAATTATTATGCATATTCAGGCAAATAAATTATGTTTTTCAATCTTTAGAAATTTTTGTAAAAATTGGGTTTTAAGTGTATTTTTGGATCAAACCAGAAATTCTCGTAGTGGCTTCATTGATGTCATACTTGTAGGACACTTGGGCTCGAGTTGAATACATTTCTAGAAAGCTTGGGAACTAATATTGGATGTACACCTATTGGTTCATTCAAACAAAGCTTAAACATGCCGGGTCAGAGGCGGTCAAACATGACCTATGTTTCAGGAATCCCTAGAAAATAGGGCAGAAATAGTACATTTTGGGATTTTTCCAGATTTAGTGTAACTAATTGGATGAGTTCAACCTATATGGATGGGATAAGGATAGAAATATATGTAGGAGACATTTTAGATGAGTTTGTTTCATATTTCTCTATTTAAGCCTAAGACATTGAAGGCATTCATATGTAGAATTTGTATGACTTCATTTTGAGATTTCTGAACTTTGGGAGTTAATTAAAGAGACCAGTTCCATATTCCTTTCTGTTATTCTATATGGTGAATGCTTGATTTAGTTTTAGTAGCTAAATTTACTCACAGTGTGCGAGGCAAGGTGGAGGGCCCCCACACCGAGCTAAGTGCACTTTCTGGTTAATTTAGTTGCAATTTCCTGAACTAGTTTTATTTCATGCTTAATCAATTAATTAGATGTATGATGATATGTTATTATTGTTGATTAATATTAATCCAATTTCTATTGTGCATATGAAGAGTCAAACCAATGTTTAATTTAAACACTTCTTCGATATGATTAGAGACTAGAAACTAGAATTCATCTTTCTTGCTTTTAAGTGATTTTATGAATTTCCAATTTTCTAACAATGGCATTAATGATGAATGAATTTGTAATGAAGGACAACCAGGATCTTCTTAGTTAGGAACCTCTTTAGTTATTCTTTCATGAATCTTTCTCTATTGTTCATTAGTGGTTTTTGGTTTTCGATTCATGAAGTTGTTAGAAAATTAAATATTACAGAGCAATGAAACTCATAAAATATGCGGAAAATAAAAGCACACAAAACACATAAAACTAGAGAGACACAGATATACGTGGTTCACCCAGTTTGGGCTACGTCCACCCCGAACAGCAAGTCCTTCCTTTCTATTATCCAGCAAAAATGAAGAGACAAAACCTACAGCAGATCCGCTGTAATATCCTCTGTTCTCTCTCACAGTCTCCCTCTCTGTTTCTCGCTCCGAGAATACACATACAATACACAGCCGCAATACAATGCCCCCATAAAAGCAAGGGGTTGCCTTCTAGGGAAAAAAACCCTAATATAAACATAACTTCTACCGTCAGATCATTTTCCTAATGAACGGCCCAGATTGACTAGAAATTACTATACTTTTACAAGGCACGACATCCGTTTAGCCGGGCGCCGCCCCGAATGGAGCTAGGGGGGGCCCGAAAGCACCGCGCCACCCCCCCCGGACCCCCACAATAGCTGATTACCATGGGTGGCGCTGCGCCTTGAATGTATTGTGGTCCAATGCTGTGATACAAAGTAAACAAGATAATCAGGCTCCACACCCAACAATCTCCCACTTGGAGATTGATTGTAGCAACTCCACCGCTGCTTCATTTGCTGGACAATGACTCCTCTTTGGACCTGGCTGTTTCTCATCTTCATCGTCATCCTTGAAGACCAATTGAAACTGAGCATGTTCTCAGTTTCTCCCTGGTTATAACTTTTGTTAGCATATCTGCAGGATTCTGGCTAGTGTGTATCTTTTCCAGCTTCAACTCTCCATCTTCCAATACTGACCGTATGAAATGGTACTTGAGATGTATGTGTTTAGTCCTTGAATGAAATGTTGAGTTCTTTGCAAGATGAATAGTAGTTTGGCTATCACTGTATAGTGTGCCCATATCATGCTTCTTACCCAATTCATCCATAAACCTTTGTAACCAAATCATTTCTTTACTAGCCTCTGTAGCAACAACATACTCGGCTTCTGTTGTTGAAAGTGCAACAACACTTTGGATTTTTGAAACCCAATTGACAGTTGTTCCACCTACAGTAAATACATATCCTGTAGTGCTCCTCCTGTTATCTCTGTCACCTGCCATATCTGCATCAACATATCCCTGTAGAGCAATGTTTGAACCACCAAAGCATAATGCTTGATTTGTGGCACCTCTCAAATATCTGAGAATCCATTTTACTGCCATCCAATGTTCTTTTCCTGGATTATTCATGTACCTGCTTACAACTCCCACTGCATGTGCAATATCAGGCCTTGTGCAGACCATTGCATACATTAAGCTTCCAACTGCTGATTCATATGGAACTTTAGACATATAATCCATGTCTTCTTGGGTCTTTGGGCACATCTCCTTACTAAGTTTGAAATGGCTAGCAAAAGGTGTACTAACTGGTTTTGCATTCTGCATATTAAATCTTTTCAACACCTTTTCTATGTATTCATTCTGAGACAGTGTTAATTTGTGATTTTTCCTGTCTCTAGCTATCCTCATACCAAGGATTTGTTTTGCAGCTCCCAAATCCTTCATTGCAAATGAATTTGCCAATTTTCTTTTGAGCACATTTATTTCCTGCATGTTAGACCCTGCAACAAGCATGTCATCTACATACAATAATAATATAATATAGCTGCCATCATTTTGCCTTTTTAGATAAACACAATGATCAGAGTGACATCTAGTATAACCTTGTTCAGACATAAACTTGTCAAATTTTAGATACCACTGCCTTGGAGCCTGTTTTAAACCATACAAGCTCTTCTTTAACCTACACACCAATTTTTCTTTCCCTTTTACCTCATATCCTTCTGGTTGCTGCATGTATATCTCTTATTCCAAATCTCCATGGAGAAATGTTGTCTTTACATCTAACTGTTCAAGATGTAAATCTTCCGCTGCTACAAGACTTAAAATAGTTCTGATTGAATTCATCTTCGAAATAGGTGAAAATATTTCTTCAAAATCAATACCTTTCTAGGTGCAAACCCCTTCACCACAAGTCTAGCTGTAATCGTTTTCCCTCCACGCTTCCTTCACTTGTAAACCCTTTTATTCTCAATGTAGTTTTACCCGTAGGCAATGTAGGCAACTCGACTAAGTCCCAGTCTGGTTATGCATTAAGAGTCCATCTCTTCTTCATGGATAGAGTCTTACTTCTTCCTCCTAATTTCAACTCCGCATTGCTTCTTCATAACATCAGTTCTACCGTAATCAAATAAGAATAAATAATAATATAATGAAGGAGAGTATCGTTCGGGGGTCTACTTATCCTCTGTAGATCTTATAACACTACTTTCAAAGGTTTGAGGTGCCCGTTATTTCGTTGTGGTGGTTAAGCCGTCGCTTGTTGTTGATTATTATTATTTCTTGTGCACCTTTACTTTTCGATATCTCATCATGAACTGTGTATTCTTTGTTTTATTTTTCCTGTTTCTTTTCCTGCAACTGATTCTTATATAATACCTTTTCATTGAATATTACATCTCTGCTCCTAATGATTTTGTGATTTTCATAATCATATAAGCGATAACCAAAATCATTAACACCATATCCAATAAAGGTACATTTCTTTGATTTTTCCTCAAGCTTTGTTTTATTTTCTTTATTAATATGGACAAAGGCCTCACAACCAAAAGGCTTTAAAAAAGAGTAGTTTACCTTTTTACCTGTCCATGCTTCCTCTGGAATACCACCATCCAAGGAACTTGAAGGCCCTCTGTTTATTAGATAAACAACGGTATCTACAGCATCTGCCCAAAATTGTAAAGGCAATCCTGCATGCAATCTCATGCACCTTGCACGCTCCATGATTGTTCTGTTCATCCTTTCTGACACACCATTTTCTTGCGGTGTTCTTGGAACTGTCTTCTCTCTACGAATTCCATGCTCTGAACAGTACCTATCAAACTCTTTGCTGCAATATTCACCTCCATTTTCTAATCTGAGACACTTCAACTTCTTTCCTGTCTCAATCTCAACCAAAGCTTTCCATTTCTTGAAAGTATCAAATACATCAGATTTATTCTGAATACAATAAATCCATGTTTTTCTAGTTGCATCATCAATAAAAGTAACATAATAATGAGAGCCACCGAGAGATGATACCTGAGCAGGTCCCCATACATTTGTATGCACAAGCTCCAATTTTTCGCTCTTCTTTTCTTTCCCAACTCTGAGAAATCTGACTCTCTTTTGTTTTCCATAAATGCAATTCTCACAGAAATCCAAATCAACATTCTTCAATCCTGGCAACAAATTTCTTGAGTGAAGAATCTTCATTCCCTTCTCACTCATGTGTTCGAGCCTATGATGCCATAATGTTGCATCTGCTCCTTTGGAAGTTAAAGCATTAACAGAGTTAGAAATACCATTGCATAAATACAATGTACCAACCTTTTCGCCTTTTGCTATTACCAGGGATCCTTTGGTGACCTTCCAAGTTTTATCTGTGAAAGTTGTCACACAACCTTCACTGCCTAACTGCCCTGTTGAAATCAGATTTTTCTTCAGATCTGGAACATGCCTTACCTCCTTTAGTAGCCATTGGTTTCCATTCTGTTGTTTTACAGGAACTTTACCCATTCCAACAATTTTACAGGGTTTATCATCACCCAAACGAACTTGTCCAAAATCTCCTTGAACATAGTCATGAAAATATTTCTTATCGGGTGTGGCATGGAATGAAGCCCCTGAATCTACAACCCAAGAATCAGTAACATTTTCGAAAGAAAGAATCAAAGCATCTTGTAACACATCACCTGTCACATTTGCTTCATGATTGTTTTCTTGCTGTGTGTTTCCTTCTTTTCCCTTCCGAGATCTACAGTCTTTCTTTAGGTGTCCTTTCTTTCCGCAATTCCAGCACACTATCCCCGATCTGGACTTGGATCTGCCTTTCCTTGATTTATTGCGATATCCCGAGCTCTTTCCTCTTTCCATTCTTCTTCCCCTAGACTCTGCACTCAAAGCATTACCTGATGTCTCACCAGAGCTTTTCCGTCGCATTTCCTCGCTAAGGATAGCACCAACAACATCATCAAACTTTAAAGTACTAGATCCAGAGACATAGTTACTAATGGCCATTACTAAACCATTCCAACTCTCTGGAAATGAGCACAAGAATAACAGAGCTCTAACTTCATCATCAAAGTTTACCCCTACAGAACTTAACTGACTGGTAACTGTATTAAATTCATTTAAATGGTCTGCAATAGATCCACCTTCCGACATCTTCATATTAAATAGTCGTTTCATAAGAAATACCTTGTTTCAGGCCGAGGGTTTTTCATATAGTTTCGCCAACGTCTGCATCAAACCCTCTGTAGTTGTTTCCTTAAAAATATTGAAGGCGACTGACGTTGCAAGACACAACCGTACTGTTCCGAGTGCCTTTCTATCGAGAATGTTTCATTCCGCGTCTTTCATGGCCGCCGGCTTCTTTGTTTTTCCTCTCAATGGTAGGTATAGATCTTTCTGATACAGATAATCTTCCATCTGCATCTTCCACAGCGGGAAGTTTTGGCCATTAAATTTCTCGACCCTAAACTTACCATCGTCCGCCATTGCTCCCACTCGAACCAGGAACCCTTCTTTCCTGCGAGTTTATCAGCCAAATATACCTTCGGCTCTAATACCATTTGTTAGAAAATTAAATATTACAGAGCAATGTAACTCATAAAATATGCGAAAAATAAAATCACACAAAACACATAAAACTAGAGAGACACAGATATACGTGGTTCACCCAGTTTGGGCTACGTCCACCCCGAACAACCAGTCCTTCCTTTCTATTATCCAACAAAAATGAAGAGACAAAACCTACAGCAGATCCACTGTAATATCCTTTGTTCTCTCTCACAATATCCCTCTCTGTTTCTCGCTCCGAGAATACACATACAATACACAGTCGCAATACAATACCCTCATATATACAAGGGGGTTGCCTTCTAGGGAAAAAACCCTAATCTAAACATAACTTCTATCGTCAGATCATTTGCCTAATGAACGGCCCAGATTGACTAGAAATTACTATACTTTTACAAGGCAATTTTACATCTGTTTTTAGCTTCGGGGGCGTTGCCCCCGAAAACCCCCGCCAGGGGGGGGGCTCTGAAAAGCGTTGTCGCCCCCCTTGGACCCCCCACGGCAGCGATTAATTACGGGCGGTGTTGCTACCCCTTTTAAGGTATAGGGCTCCAATGCTGTGATACAAAGTAAACAAGATAATCAGGCTCCACACCCAACAAAAGTAGTTTTGTAGAGAAGGAAAAACAAGTTATCCTAAGTTAGGAGCTTCTTCTGCTGCTTATTACATAATTGAATTAGAAATTATTTATTTAATTTTTATGTTTGTAATATGCATTTCCTTTATTATTAATAATTCATCTTCTAAAATTGACTATAGCTGAAATCCATATATTTTGGAGATTCTTCTAAGTTCTACAAGCCCGGATTGATAATTAAATACTTGTTTTAGTTTACCTAGTAAATTGACCAAACAAAGACATAAGAATAACAATGCTAAATTTCCATACCACATGTATCCCAAAGAAATAGCGGAAACTCTTCCATTAATTTCCTGCCAAATGATGATTACACTAGAGTCTCTGATCAATGCAACAACATCCAACCTAGGAAATGAGTCACAAAGTACAAATTATAGACCACAAAACAACTTCTCTCAACCTCAGGGGTCGAATCCCTGAGTGGAGAAGAAGTTCCACAAAAAACTGAACTGATTCCTAGAGTGCAGGGAGGTCAAACTGACTCATCATAACTTTTTGGAAACTGATTCATTACATCATCATAAAAAGTTTTCATCTAATGTATCTACCCTAGTTAAGTGTAAAAACACATAATTACATTTAAATAATTTATTTATAGAGGTAAAACATAATTTTCACAAGTAGAACTGAAAAATTTGAGAAAATTGGGAAATA
Source organism: Pinus albicaulis (assembly GCA_034641835.2). Classification (NCBI taxonomy): domain Eukaryota; kingdom Viridiplantae; phylum Streptophyta; class Pinopsida; order Pinales; family Pinaceae; genus Pinus; species Pinus albicaulis. Next base: position 1,613,819,264 of record CM076579.1, read on the forward strand.
TCAGCAAACTGAAAAAATTGGTCAAAAGCACAGCGCCATATTGAGCTCCACGTTTGAGGGGGTTCCACATGTCAAAATTGAGCTCAGGATAGCTCATTGGAAATCCTGTCTAGTATAGTTTCCATATCTATGATTTTTTTCCAAAATGGTGCTGATTTGATCCTTCAAAAACGGATTCTCTCAAGACTGGTCAAAAGCGCAGCGCCAACCTCCAAAACAGGGCAGAAATGTCATTTTTTCAGTGTTTTTTGACCTTTTGACTGCCTCTTTGACCCAAAAAAGCTTAGAAAATTTGTTCTACTAATTGTAACTTTCCTTTTGAATCCAATGTTACCTTCATTTTTTCCATTGGAGGTCCCTAGGAAAAGCGCAACGCCTAGGGCGTTGCGCTTTTGCCAGTGCCACTGTGCAAAATTGCCCAAAACATAAAAAATTCCAAAATTTTCCCAAAATTCTTCATATTTTCTTCTGTGGGAGGCTGATGAGGTGTATTAGGAAATTAGTGATGCCTAAGCAAGAATATCAAGCTTTTCCCATTTATTTTTCTTGGTTGGGTTTTCAAGTCTTGATTTTTCCCTTTTGAGCTTTGAGCTTGCAATTTGATTTTTCTTGAAGTAGTGTTTTTCCCTCTTTCTAAATATGTCATTGTCCTTATTTGGCTTCTCTAGGAGCTTCTCAAGATGTTGGTTAGCCCTGTCAAGCCATTGTTCCCGATTCACATTGACCATGATGGAAAATTGTTCATTCAAAGTTAGCTCATTAGCAAGCTTAGCTTCCTTTTGTCTCTCTAGTTCTAGAGCTCGTTTCAGCCCTCTAGTCCTAGGTATTCTTCTTGGAATTTGTTCTTCTGCCTAATTTATTTCACCATACCTCTCATAAGCCTCATCAAGCAAGGCCTTTGCTTTTTTTCTTCTCTCTTAGTCTACCCTCCTCTTCCATATAATCTTTATCTTCCTCCATAGTGTTTGGTGGCTTAGAAACCCTAGGGATAAGGTAGATGGGAATGGGGAGTGAAGATGATTCTAGGGAATATGGAAACTCTAGGAAAATTTAGGGAGATGGGGGAAGGGATTAGGGAACTTTGGGAGCTGATGGGAGGTCAAAATGTCAAGGGAATTGGAAATGAGAATTTAATTACAGACTTAGGGAAGTGGTTGCCTAGGAATGTAGAAGCCTAGGACTTAGGGTTTTAAGGGAAAGGGACTTAGGGATTATGAAATAATATCATAAGGGTAGGGATATGGTTTTTAGATGTGTGGGACAGTAATTCAGGGTATTAGGGAATCAAATTTGGGAATTAGGAGTAAAAATAGGGTTTCACTTAGGAACAAATGCCATTTTTTCTTAAGAAAAAAAACACTATAAAATGATTGTTTAGGAGTGCAATGAGGAAAGAAATTTGGTGTACTTACTTTCAAGAATGTGTAACAAGAATTTTTTGAGAGTTTGAGAGATTTTGGAGGTGATTTGGTGATTTTTGGTGCCTGGAGAGGTCACTGAGAAAAAGCGCAACGCATCGGGCAAAAGCGCAGTGCCTTGCCTAGAAGCGCAGCGCCAGTGGAGAAAAAGTGCAACGCCACCCTCTAAAAGTGTAATGCCATCGAAAAACTCAGCCTTTGACCATGCAAATCGATTTTTCCAGCTAAGGTAGTGCAAGCTCGATAGATGAAATGACAAATGAGCTTCTTTGTGATGTCTTGGTGGTCTTTATACTTCATCATTTGACTTAATTGGGCCTTGGGACCCACTTTTTATTTCTTCACTTTCACTCTAAAATCTGAATTTTTTATCTTTGTACTTGAATTTTTCCTTGACAAATTGATCATTTGATGACTTTGAGAACTCTTTGATTAGACATTTTAATTCTTTGGCATGTTGGAACTTTGAGTTAGCAGCTTGGGAATCATGATACCTATTACATTTGAATGACATAAAATTACGTAATGAAAATTAAAAATTACACCTTAAAACTGAAATTACATGATGAAACAAGAATTTTTCTTTACAAATCATCTTCATATGATGAACATATGTTATTGAATCACCCTTTACTTGTTGGTCTTATGGAGTGGAAATGAAGTTTTTTTAGACAATGGAAACCCTAATGACCTAATGACAACCTTGAAAAACCCTAAAATACCTAATGATACCTTGAAGGACTAAAATTCATAATGGCATGACTAATGTGATGACATGATGATACTAACTTTATGGATGATGTACAGTCATCAAGGTATGAAACTATGCCAGCAAGTAATCAAATTTGAGGAAGAGTGATGTTTTTTGGACTAGGGCTACCATCAGTGACTAAATTTTTGCATGACCTAGTGGAATGATAAAAAAATTCTGAGTGGGACCCTTAAAATTATATGAAAAAGAGGATTTTTGATCATTGACGGCATGATGAAAATACTGACACTAACACCTTTGACTATTCTATTGGTGCAGTTCTTACTCAAAAAGGCATCCAGTGGCATATCACAGTGAGACACTTTCAGACACAATACGAAAGTGTCCCACTTATGACAAATAGATGTATTCCATTGTTCAGTTCTGCCGAAAATTGAAGCATTACATTCTAGGGAAGGAAATGGTTATCCACATAGATCACCAACCCCTACAGTTCATATAGACACAAGGAAAGTTGCAGAATGATTTTCATCAGAAATGGTCCACACACCTGCAATAGTTTCATTTGAACATTAAGTACAAGAACAACAACACAAATAAAGTTGCACATTGCCTCAGCCGACCGCTGTTCATGGCCCTGACCATTATGCTTGACTCTTGTGGGCACGAGACTTCGAGGTGGTCACATATCTATAAGAGCGATCTAGAATTCAACAACACATACCAGACACTCCTAGAAGGAAAGCAAGTTCAAAATTTTCACCTCCATGGTGCACTATTATGCCACTTGGGGCACATCTATGTTCCTTCAAGTGAGCATGCCAAGATGATTTGGGAGGTGCACTACAATCGGGCCAATTGAAATTTCGGAGTAGAGAAAATAATGGAACTGTTGCAAAAGTATTTTTATTGGCTGAACCTTCGACAGGATGTTTGGAAGTACATCAGATTCTGCACTGCCTGTGCCATTTCCGAACCCGGCATCAAGAAACAAGGCCTATATACTCCTCTACCTACTCCTAGTCGACCTTGGGAATCCATCTCTTTGGATTACATGTCGAACCTTCCTTCTACTAAGCATGGAACAACTGCATTTTTGTGGTCATTAACAAATTTTCTAAGATGGCCATTTTGGCGACCTACAAGAAGTGTATCACAATAGAAACCACTACTAATCTCTTCTTTAAATGAGTGTGGGTACACTTTGGGATCCCATATTCCATTATCTCATATTGGGATAGTAGGTTCCTGAGTACATTCTGGTCAAGCCTTTAGTCGATGCTGGATACCAAGCTCACTAAGTCCATGAATTTGCATTACCAAACTAGTGAGGAAAAAGAGGTCGTCTAAAAACATCCACATAAATGGGATGAAAGTCTCCCCTATGTCTAGCACAACTACAACAAAGCTTCCTGTAGCTTAACTACCCACAACCCCTTTCAGGTGGGGTTGGGATTCTAGCCACTATGTCCCATTGATGTGGTCATACCATTTTCAGCTACTCATGCAGATTCAACTCATTTCCAGCCCGAAGCTGACAGGGCTAAAATATTCATTGAGCACATTCAACACATCCACCATTAAGTCTATTTTATATTGGATAGAACCAATACTAAGTAAAATAAACGGCATGACCAACAATGGGTGACACACAAGTTCTAGGTGGGTGACAAAATTTGGTTACATTTGCAGAAGGAGCGCCTCACTGGGGCCTACCGCAAACTTCAACTGCTCCGATATGGGCCTTACACCATCACTAAGGTTGTAGGGGAAAATTATTTTAAGATCATCATTCCACCATTCTTGGGCATGCACCCAGTATTCATTGTGGACCACCTTCGACCATACTTTCAACCATTACTGGACACATCAAACATTGCAGAACAATTCACACCAACAGAGCTAGACCCCATACTCCATGGAACATGCCACAATTGATCGAATCATGGAAATGATATCAAGAACACTTTCCAGCAGAATATCCAACAGTATCAGGTTATCAAAGTTGGCCAACTCCTACATCAAGGCAACTGGCTCACTAGGGACCAAGTTCATTATAAGTTTCCCCATCTCATGGAGGCACTCAACGCAATGGGGACCATTGGTTCCTAAAGGGGGAGGACTGATCCACGTGGATATTGGTGGCCACCTTCATATTCCACTTGGACCCCCACCATTGTTTCTTTTTGTTTTAAGTTTCCTTAATTGTAGCACAATTTAATATTTTTGGCATTTTTTTGGGTCTTGAACTTTTGGAGTTGTTTTGAGGCCCTAAATGACGTTGTTTTGAAAAATGGGAAAACATGATTACTTAAATAACATTCGTAGTCAAAAGTTGTATTCCTCGAATAGATATTTCTAATGAGGTAGCATGTGCATCAAACGAAGATTACATGCCAAAGTTATGACCTCAGGAAGTTGATGTACCCATTTACCCCAACGGGGCCCACAATTTTGGTGCTTCATCTCCTAAGGTTAAGTTTTTGGATTTTTAAGGTTTTCCATTGTTTATAAATAATAAATGTGCCATTGAGCCTCATTTTAACACAATTCAAATGCATGTAACCTCGACATCTCTTCTTAGAGATAAGCTACCATTACCTAAGGTAGTTTATTTCCATTCTGTAGGTAAGCATATTTTATTTATTTGATATTAATGAAATGAAATTTTATTTCTTCTTCATCTCTATGTTTTTGGTTATATATGTATTCTGTTGCGTCCTTGCATAAATATGGATTAGGTTGAAAATTTGAAATTACTAAGAAATGAAATGAATCTTTTGATGCTCTTTATACAAAAGAAAAAACCTTCTCAGATGAAGGAGGGGATGCGTATTTGGTTTCTTCAAGTACACATGTATATCAACAAGCATGGATGGTCAATTTAGGTGCATCTTTTCATATGAATCCTTATAGAGAGTGGTTTTGTGAGTACTAAATATATAAAGGTAGTAATATTTACTTAGGAAATGAATCAATAGACAAAATCATAGGAAAAGTAAAAATCAAGTTTAGGCTCATGTGTGGAAGTATTGGAACAATATTTGGTGTTCTACATTTCCCAATATTGGACAATGATTTGATTTCTATAATCGATAAGAGTGTTGTAGGTTTAAAAATAGTGTTTGAAAACAATACCTACGAGATGGTTTGAGAATAAATGATATACCGAGGGGAGCTTGGATTGGAAATTTGAATAAAATATTAGGAAACATTGTTAGGGCTGGGTGAAAATATTCCATTTCTCTTGATAATGGATCAGAAGAAGGAAAAAATCCTATAACATTGGATTAAAAGACCATGTTGTGGCATCAAAAATTGGGACATATCAAAGAGAAGGGAATTTGAGTACTACATGGTAATGGTATGGTAGAAGGTATGCCTAATTTCTCTCTGGATTTTAACTTCTATGAATATTGTTTACATAGGAAGAAAAATTGGCTAAGATTCTCCTATAATGTTATACGTTCATAAGGAATATTACAATTGGTGCATCATTATGTTTTTGAAGCTATGCTAGTTCCATATCTAGTGTATTATGTCTCTTTTATAGATGAATTCATGAGGAATACATGGACTTGTTTCCTTAGGAATAAATATGAAGTGCTTGACAAATTCAAAGAGTTTAAGGCTATTGTGGAATATCAAACAAAGAAGAAAACTAAGGTGTTGAGGAGAGATAATGGTGGAGAATTTAGTAACAATTAATTTAAATAATTTTGTAAGAATTATCATATAGAAAGGAATAATACTACTCCATACACATCTATATAGAATGGATTTTCAAAAAGGATGAAAAATACATTGATGTTAGATGAAAAATCTCCACACAAGGTATGGATTGGTAAGAAACAATCTCTTAAACATCTCATCGCATTTGGTTGTGATGTTTATGTACACGTTCCAAAGGAGAACAAGAGTAAGTTGGATAAGAAATATGAAAAGTGTATCTTTATTGGATATAAATATGGTCTGAAAGGTGGAACCCAAAAAATAAGGAGGTTGTGTATAATAGAGATGTTGTGTTTAGAGAAATCAAAGATGTTGTCAAACATGAACTCCTACCAAGGGAGAAAGAACCAAAAAATATGGAGTTTGAATTGAATGATGATGAATCAAAATCTAGAAAAGAGCATGAATTGGAAGAATAAGAACCACTAACTTAATTATTTAGGAGGTTGGTTTGGGAAAGAAGCCATCTAGAAAGTTGTGCTCCACTTGATTTCCCTTCAAATTTTTTGTTGTTTATTCCTAATGATGATCCTAGAACTGTTAGGGAGGTAGTGAATTCAGAGGATGGTATATTCTATAAAATGACATGGTTGAATAAATAACATCCTTGGACAAGAATGGGGCTTGGAATCTAGTGAAGTTTCTAGCTAGAAGAAATCCCATTGGCAACAAATGGGTTTTTAAGAAAACGTTGAATGAAAAATGTAGATTGGATAAATACAAAGATTAGTTAGTAGAAAAAGGTTATTCCTAAGTAAAGGGAATTGAATTTGGTGAGATATTTTCTGTTGTATACAAGTTAACTTATGTTATATTTCCTTTATCTATTTTTGTTTCCTTTTATTTTGAAGTAGAAAAGTTGGATGTAAAGACAACATTCATACACGGGGATCTAGAAGAAGTAATCAACATGAAGTATCCAGGAGGCTTTGTAGTAAAGGGAAATAAATATTTGGTGTGCAAACTAAAAAAATACCTACATGGGTTAAAATAATCACCAAGGATGTGGTATAAAAAATTTAATACTTATATATTGGGAGTTTGCTTCACAAGGAGAAAAATGGATCACTATGTATATTTAAAATTATTTGGGGATCAAATTATTTATTTATTATTGTATGTAGATGATATGTTGTGAATTATAAATAACTAGTAAATCATCGAGGAAGTAAAAACTCAATTGTACTCAAAATTTATTGATTTTTAATAGGACATTGTAATTGATAATTACTTCTTATGAATTCTTACGGTAACCTTTTCTTGCATTCAAATTCATCATAAATAAATTACAATAAATATCTCAAAAATAGAGACAAAATTCTAGTAAGATCATAAAGAGACAACCAAACAAGATACACAAGAGTTTACCCTGGGAAAAACCACCTGGGGGAAAAACCCAACAACCTTTTCCTTAGAAAAATTATTTAATTAAACATAAATACATCTAATTATTGTAGACAAGAACATGGTAAATCTAACCAACAATATCACTATGGTAAATCCTGGTCAAACTACCCTTAGGTTAAGTCATAAATATGCCCAATAAACTCAAGTTAGATTGGCTTGTTTATGCTGAAATTTGGTTTCCCATAATTATTTAAAAAATCATCCCTATTGTTGCCAAAAGTTTGGAATTTTTCATAGAAACTGTTTCCTAGTAAAACCTCATAAATTACACATGTTCAAGGTTAATCAAGAGAGAGAATTCATGAGATATATTTTTCCTTTTTCTTCATCCTTGTATTTTTCTGCTTTGTTTGATGCCAAACAAAATTTCTTCTATATTATGTGATCTGAATTTCCTAAGAGGAGGAGATCGAATGGTGTATATATAATGATTATGGATAGTCGAATGGGTGTCTCTCTGCCTGGGAAGACTTGGCTTGAAGGAGGGCCGACTTGACCTTATTTGGAGCCAAACATTTAATTTTTAAAATTCAAAATTTCTCTTTTGAAACCAACATGAAGAACATGTCTTATATTAACTGTATTTCAAGGGAATGACATTAAGAACATGCCTTACATAATTCTAGGACTAAAATGTTAATTATGAATACTGACCATAGCTACAAAATTAAGTAGTCCCTCTTAGACAGGGAGGTATTTATAATGACTATATAAATGTTCTCTTGTTGACAAATTTCTCTCAGAAAAGTTATAACAATTTGTCATCAATATCGACATAATTAAATTACCTAGTCAACAACTTTGACACATGGTAAATAAAAAACATCAACTAGTTACAATAATTTCGGTTGATACCTGTAACCTATAGTGCATCATCACCATAATCCTAATCAATACTCCTGACACATGGGTCAACATTAGAATCAACTAGTCACCATAATTTTGGTCCCTCTGGCACATGGTATACATACTAGTCTTGGCTCACCATCATTCTAGTCAATATATTTGACTCGTGGTGAATCTCCAAAGACCCCACTCTTCACGAGTAATTTTGGACCTGATGTTAAATTGTCTCACTCAACCTATCTAGAGAGTATGACCCTGATCCTAAAAGGCACCCACTCAACCGAGTGATTCTTGGCCTCTAGGACCATTCTTCCTAATTTCATTCAACAAACTTGACATATGAAGAATGACTATCCTTTTCCAAAACATATTCCCCAATTCTAGTCAACATACTTGACACAGAGAAAATTTCTATCCCTAATGTTATCTCATCAAAATTTTGGACCATTTTCCCTGATCCTGGTCAACATGACATAAGGAGAATGACTGTCTAAGATGGTACAATTTTATCATTCCCACTTGTTGAGAGAGACATGCTCAATCAATCTAAGGTTTCCCTTGAAGTATACAGTCTTAATCCTAGAATAGAGGCTTTGTCAGCAATCTACTTAACTAAGGAATAATACATGTATTCCTTTTGTATCATGTCTCGGTACTAGACCTCACTCTACTTTGACTTGTCATCATGGTCATCACCTACACCTGATCAAGACAATCCTGCGAGTATCCTTTGAATTCCATATTACTTCTCAAATTTCCAGCCAAGCTTCAATAATTTGCCTTAATAGTACTAAGTGTGATACATGTTTGCTTCTTGCTTATCCAAGAAATAATAACAAAGCCCAAATTGAAGCAATATTATGATAAGCTCTTCTTGTCTTCTACACTCTTTGATAAATCTTGAATTTGTGTATTCCTGTAGTTGTACTTCATTGTTTTGAGACATATCTCAAACTATAAATGGTTTTTCCATAACCAATTGTACCATACTGTTAATTCAACACATGTTTAGCTTCATGCCTTGGATCAACCATAAGTTGATCAACTACTTTATGGTTACCATAACTATGTGAAATTTATAAAACAACTTATTCTATGGAAATATTGGATGCTCCCCCTCCCACCATTTCTTTCTAGCATATCAGTCATATAGCCTGACAATATCAATGAAAATCCATCATCTTGAAATAAGAGGTCAACTTCCTCTGAACCTAAAATAAGTCTCTCCGTCTTTTCCCTCTATTACATAAGAAATTATTTCTGCCATAATTTCTCCCTATAACACATCATTTCTTTTATTTCCATTAGCAAAAAATAATATATGATCAACCTTGATCCATCAATCTAAATATTAGGTACAATCTTCTATTTTAAAGCATGATACTTTTTCATGGCCCTCAAATCCTTGAGGTGATTCCATGTACACTTCTTCCTCAAATTCTTCATGGAGAAAAACAACCTCTACATCCATCTAATGTAATTCCATAATATAAGAAATAATAATTATAATATAAGTGTACCTAGCAACTGGAGAAATTTTATTTTCGTGATACTCTCCCTCTTTTTGGGATAACCTTCTCAATTCTTGCTTCTATGCTTCCATCCGCTGCATGCTAGATCTTGTAGATATATTTGGAAGTCACCATTGACTTCTCTTTGGCACAATCAAGATATACTTTAAACTTTCGAATCTTCTTGCTCCCTCTAATCTCAGATCTCATCTAATACAATATCTCTCAATAAAAATTACCAATTCCAGGAGAGTCCACTTTTAACAAGATTTTCTTTGTTCTTAAACTACTTCCATCTGCTTCCTGAACCTTGCGCCAAAAACTTTACTATGTAACGAAAATCCTCACTAGGAGTGTTAGGTCCCTATAATACTAACATAGCCTTCTTATTTTTATTGTTAATGTAGCCCCATTATTTTTATCGGTATGGCCTTGTAGCCCCCATATTTTTATTGTTGTGGCCCATATAAGCCCACTATGGTTATTATTGTGCCCTTACATTATTATTGTTATGTAGGCTATGATTATATTATGACCCCTTAGACTCCTATATATACAAAGGAGTTCTTGTCATTTGTATCATCCAAGAATTGTTCATTTATGTAATGTAAAGGAATTCCCCCCCTCGAAGAGGCTATTTCTCAAGTTGTTGATCTATATTTTATCTATTTTGTGAGTTGGTTGCATAAAATTTGGTATCAGAGCTTTGGATTCAAGGGTTTCGCTGCTTCAAATAGGGCATCATGGAATTTTCACTACAAATTTATTTTTATGAGGCTTCAAAATATAAAATTGGAACCATGTGGAGCCACGATATTGGTGATTTTTTTTTATGAATTTCAGATCTTGGTTCGTTATATTTTCGGAGATATGATCTGAGGAAGTTAGGGTTTTTGCAAGATGCTGAATTCCATATCAAACAAGCGACCTAGGGAAAATCTTCATAATTTTCATTTCAGGCATCAGATTTAATTTTGTAAAACGTTACTGAAATCACACATAATGTAGTGTTTCCATTAGCAATTTCAAGGCCTAATTTTGAAACAGTGACACGTGGAATCCTGTACAACTTCTCTCTACTAAACCAGTCCATAATCAGGTCTGTTATCACAAAATTGCACCTGATAGGATGCTAATCATACAATATCATGTAACTGTTTCAAACCAATCTTTTGACTGAAGCTTAGTCTCTTCAATCTGAGAGGGCTCTCTCAAAGGTTAATGATATTGAATAAATATGTATTTAGATGGATAACTCTACTTGGAAAACAACTTGCTTATGATGAGTATAGGTTGAAAATAGTATCAGTATGTAAACATTGGGCTTATGGAGTCAACACTTTCAGTGATTCAGTAATAAGTTCACTTGACATGGAAGCTGAGGCAGCTAAGAGTTTTTAGCAGAAGTACACACACACATAAGACAATAAATTACACAGTCAATTCATCTATAAAGGAAGTCAGAGCATTACATGAATGAATTCTAAGTATTAAAGTTGAAAACCACTGCAAATGGGACACATAAAACGATATAGATAAGATAAGCACTAAAAACTCAGTCAGAATCTCAGGTTGGTCAAGGAACAAGTCTCTGTATTACTGAAATAGTCAAATTACATAAAGCTGCAGTTTTGCCAAAAAATATCCAACCCCTGACAAATTCAATTATCTGCCCTTTAATATACTTGTTACATCATGATATTATCTACCTCCTTTCTAGATTCATCGAATTTTTTCCTAATGACACCTTGCATAACCATAAAAAATCTATTTAATGAGAAAATGACATCTGTCCTACTTGACAATCCTTTTCCTAATAGAACTCAAATTTTTCATTATTACAATAACAACCTTATCTCCTAAAACATTTAAATATTTGAAAAATATAACTTCACATGTTCGAATAGGGTGTGATGGGACTCATCACTACATGACCTCTTAATTTACCTCCTCTAAAACTGGAAACAAACCCTGTTTTGTAGGCAAACTGGTCTTCATCTTCAACGACTGCTCTGTCTGGAAGTTTGTCTTCATTTCGTGGTCTTTAAGTCTTGAATAACTCCTATCATGGTCCTTTAACACTTTGATGGTGGGATACCCCGCCAAAACCCACATTCCCAACTCTCAAAGCTGTGTATAAAATGCATTCAAATTCATGCCCCAAATCAATCCACAATCTGGGCAAACTCACAATATTTATCAACCTGGAAAATTCAAAAATATATCTGGAATATTTAATATATCAAATCTGAGATTTGAGATATTAAACTAAAACTTACTCATCACAACCCAGACTTATAATGTGGAATCTTTTTCTCTAATTACAATTTCTATGGTTTAAGCCATGACCAAAAGCACTTCCAAAACTTTCAAACTCTTATGCGGAAGCTCTCTCTCTTTTCATCTTCAAATGAAAACCTTATTATAAACCCACTTTATTGAAATCGAATAATATTCGAGTTTACCTTAACTCAATGTTGGATTAAACCCCAAAGGTTCTCTCACCTTATGGAAATCTGAGTTTCTTTTTATAAAAACCGAAGGTATGATATGGCCACAACTTGTCAATTATCATGTATATGACTTTCTTTTCCAAACACTCATGGAACACTTCATTTTATATTGAAACGTTCGACCTATAATAAAAGTATTTATATAATGACCCATGGCTTTATAAACTTACCACTGTTCAAGAGCTCGAACCCTTTTGACTGTCATATGCGACTTCAAACTCTGGTGTTAACTTCCCCGCAACTCCACAATGCGATTGTCGTTGGATCCTTCGCCCTTCAAATCGAACGCAAATCGCATTTTTTTCCCCCACAAAATTTTAACACTAAAAAAAAACGTGAAATAGGTGGTAATTGAAAACCACCTTATGCCACATTCCCTCCAACGAACGATATCGTGTTTTTTTCACAAAAAAAACTTACCACCTAAGAGGCAGTGCGATACTGCCGGTTTGATCTTCGAAACTTCTTTCACTGTTCAGCTTGCCAGTTCCACACTTCGTCTTCATGGTTCTGTCGTATCTCTAGTTCGTAGTTCCGCCTTCCACGTTTATATCTTCATTTCAAACAGAGACTTAAACTCTCTGCGTCCTCGTTCCCATGCCATTATCGTTGCAAGTTCTCACTTTCATTGGCAAATACAACCCCGCAGCTTCAAATTCAACTTTATTCCTCTGCATATGAAACCCCTTCATGATTTCATTGTTCTAAATCCGGTTCTTCAATCGTGGAATGAAAATTACTGAATTTTGAATTGAATTCTCTGTTTTTGAAAGCTTTAGCACAATAATGGTTGTCGATTTATGCAATAGAACCCAATAATTTCTTACATGAATTCTTATCAATATCAGAATGGTTCCTGATACTATTAGGGCCTCTTCTTACAAAGCTAATGCGCCTTTAATTCATACACAGAGACTAATATCTTACTCCAATCGATTTTTCCATTCTCACCTTCAAATCGAATATCATGATGCAGATGTGAATCAAATGGTAGAGAGTCGATCATTAACCATTAACCAGAATGACAAAATGTCTTCACACAAATGCAACCTCGAGTATAGAAATCCTTACTGTTCCTCGATTCAAATCACTGAATTCATAGCATCATCTCAGATCCCTGTTCAGGGTTTTATCATATACTTATTGAAACCAAGCATATTCACACAGAACTAATTCCAACGATATACATCTGATTCAGGGGTAAACTCTTATATATATGAAGTCACTTACAATACATCTGGCCTGATCTTCAATCAATGGCCCTACTAACAAATTCACCCGAGGCTTTTCAAACAACACTCTCCAGCCCTCTAGATCTATCCTTGATGCTTACATTTATACAAAAGATTAATGAATCGATTCAGCTTCTTTGATAGTTCTACAAAAATCTTAAAATTCTCAAAGTCCTAAATTAGCCTAAATCCTTAGATTTACTGACTCTTCATATTCCTAACTAATCAACTTCTCTCATGTTCTCCAATCATTTGGAGACATTTACAATTTCCTCTCTATATTTAATTTAAAATCACTCAAATATTTAAGGATTACATATTTAAAAACATAAGACCCCCCTATGTCTACAAAAATACAAAGTATTTTATTGTGCCTAATGCCCTTTCATCACACTTTGATAGTATCCAGCTGTCCAAATATGCCCAAAAATAAAGCTCCAAAATAGTACGCTACGAAAGTAAGACATTTTCGTAGCGTACTTTTGTAGTGCTGCAAAAATGCCATTTGCCATCAATATTTTTGGTTCTTTCCTCCTGCATGATGTTCATTATGCCTTAATGCACCTTCCATACCAATTTCATCTCTTGGGAGCTCCAAAAACTGGTTCAAAATGCAAAAAGAAAAGCTATAGTAGTTTTGTATCATTTTGTTGTTCCTCAAGCCCTGGCACGCTACGAAACTGCTGAAAACAGTGAAAAAACCAGAATTTTGTGTAGCTTCAATAATCTACCTTCTTAGTGCAAAAACGCAGTTTCTAACATGCCATTAGTCTTCAAAACCATAAACCAGCTCACAATTTCATTCCTGAGGGGTTTCTTCCTCATTGATGATGAGTTGAGCAATTGGCTCCTCAAGTACTATCATTTTAAGGCCTTTTTTCTCTAACTCCTCATGAATTAGTTCAAGTTGCTCCTGGAGGTCCTTAACCTGATCTTTCAAATTTCTATTAGTGGCATTCAAATGTGTGTTCATTTTCCTGACATGTTTGACCTCTTTCCTCAATGGAATGGTCCATTTGATAAGCTGTTGTGTATTATCTAGAGTCTTGGAAACATTGTCAACCTATTTTCAAACTGAATCTTCTCTACATTGTGTTTCCTTGCTACTTTCTTCATAACATCAATTTCATCATTGGCCAACTTCAATTTTCTTCAAGGAGTTGAAACTCTATTTTTTCCATCACCTTCTCTTTTCCTTTCGTTTTTTTTCTAATTGTATCTTTCTCTGCAGGTGATGAAAGGTCAATGATGTCTTGTGGTGGCTGGACTGTGTCAGTAGGTGGATGAACCTCTTTACTACTCTCTAATAGCTTCCTAGCATGCCTTGTCATAGGTTTTCTTGCTTGGAACATAAAACCTGCATATTCTCCTTCAAATTCTAATTTCTTTGCAGATTTGGCCTTTTTAAGCTTTTTTCCACCTTCCTCTATGTCCTCAGCGTGGACTATAGGATTGTATTCTATGTCAATAGCATGTAATATGTCTTCTAGATTTCCTTTAGCTACTGCTCTATCTTCTACAGCCATTGTTTTCTCTTCTAAGGCCATTGTTTGGCTCCTTGTCATCCTTTTAGTTCCTTGTTTACTCACAACTTGTTTTTGTTTTGCAGGTTTGACCACTTTTGACTTCTGTTTTGCAGGTGGGACATTTGGTGTATCAAAAATCTGCAATTTCTCTATTTCCATCATGATTGGTTCACTTGGTTCTACTCTTGCAGTTTCACTTGGTTCTACTCTTGCAGGTTCACTTGGTTCTACCACCAATGGTTCACTTTATTCTGCTACTAAGGGTGATGGAATTCTCTTAGGTTTAGGAGTCCTTGAAGGAGTATGAGCATCCAACTCAAAACCACTAACAAAAAAAAATGAAGACCAGTCCCTGCCTAGCCTTCGGAGTTCAGCTAAAACCAGTAGTTTCATTAAACCATGATGAAACAATGAAGTCTCACTCCCTCCAGATTTTTGTTCGACCTTATCTGCCATTTTTGACAAAATTCTATGTAAATAGAAAGGAAGATCAAGGGAAATATTACCAGTAAAGTGTAGAAGTATCTTGAAATGATATGAGTAGAATTTATGGTATCTCCCTTCACATGTAAAATAATTTTGGATGATGAGAAACAATTTTGAGTAGTTGTCCTTCATGCAGCTCCTTGGAATGGCATTGGTGAGATCCATTTCACTGTTTTCAGGCTTCATAAACTCTTTTTGCTGCTCCATGTTGAACTTGCAACATTTGAACCACTTCTCTTGTCCTCTTGGAATCCCTGTAGTTACTGCAATAACCTCTGGTGTGATGGAACAATTAAGCATTCCCACTTTGGTGGCTGTTCCACTGAAGTTTAAAGCAAACTCTTTGGAAACTTGTACATGGAAGCCTTGTAATCTATCACAAAACTGTAAGCAACCTGTCCTTCTGAAGACTTCCACAGCTGTTGGGTCTTCATTCATCAAATTCATATATGCTGGTTCATACCTCAGACATTGGCCACCCTTATTTGTCCTTATTTTTTCTGCCATGGTTTCTTTTATGCCTTCACAACCTCGCTTGATAGTGTGCTCAATGTAAACCTTTGAAAACACTAGCCATAGCTTTGGCTTAATGAAATAGCTCTCTAGAGCTCAATACCAGGCAAAGAAGGAATGAGAAATGAGAAATTATTGAATTAGGAATGATTTTGAAGTTTTAATGTCTTCTCATGAAACAATGATGAATCATACATGCCTAAATTGGTGATGATGACTTCAGACCTAACCATGTACCTTGATTTTATCCCTCCATGACTCGAATGATATCTAAATTACCCTTTCCCAACGATTTTCTAACACTTAACAGTGAATTTTACCAGACATACAGGAAACCACACTTTCGTAGTGAGTTCAGTGCAAATCTGGGTGTTTTCACTACAAAACTATCAGCAGTTTCATAGCGAAAAGTGACATTTCTCAGTTTATTTCGCTACGAAACTATGGTTTCCTGGCTAAAATGATATTTTCGGTACAAAAACCTTGGGAATTGAAATATGTCAGAAAATTATGAATGATGTGACATGAGGGGATTTGAGAGTGAGTGGGTTTAGACCTTAGGGTAAGGTTAAACAAGAAAAATTTTAAATTTCCCTTGACCAATAATATAAAAAATGAATTCTACAACCCTAATTTTGACACATGAACCTATTTAACTTTGTCAAATGATGGTTGAATGTTTTTTTGGGTGATAACAAGGTCATCATGGGAGATATGGAAAAAATATTTATTTAAGAATCCAATATTGGTCTAACTTATGGAATTGGAAATATGAGTAATAGGGGTACCACAGGACCTAATTTCAGAACTTGGAAATCCAAAATTATAGATATACAACAATTTCAATATCGAGCTCCAAAAAAGCAAGAAAAATGTGTGTATTTAAATTTTTGCATAACTTTTGTTTGAAAAATCATTTTTAAGTGATTCAAAGGGCACATTGAAGCATATATATCAATATTTGGTTCTAAATTTACTCCAAAAAATAATAATTCTACACTTGTTAATTCCTCAGAAAGCTCTACTATGACGCATGAAGAGGAATAATTGCAACATGATATATCAAAATTATGGGACCAAGTGCAACAAATTTTGCTCTCACAAAGAGCAACCAAAGATGACATGGATGGTTTAAAAGTAGAAATGGAAGGTTTGAGGGATGGAATGGAAGCTAATATGGAAGGTTTGAAGGATGGTGTGGAAGATAAGATGGAAGGTTTGAAGGATGGAATGGAAGCTAGATGGATGGTTTGAAAGAATACATGTAAGGTTTGAAGGAAGGTTTGACAAAGTTGTTGCAAGAAAGGCTTCCTGATGGTGAAAAGGTAATCCATGAAAATAATGACGAGGAAAAAAGGAATATGAATTATGATTTTAGAGACTCCAATGTTTGGTTTCAGTGCCACCACATTCCAAATATCAATATGAGGAAGTTTGGTGGCAAGGATCCAGTAACATGGATACTACAAATGGACCAACATTTTGATCTCCATGATGTGAAAAACTCACAAAAGGTATGCATTTCAATTTTATATTGAGAACCAAATCAATTTGTATGGTATAGATGGATTTTTTATCATAAACCACTCATCACTTGGTCAATTTTTATTGAGAAAATAATAACACATTATGAGGATACAAAGATAAACACCTTCTTTAGCCAATTGGTAAATGTCAAGCAAAAGGGTTCAATGGCGGAGCACATTGAGGACCTCCAAAAATTGAATATTCATGTAACAGATATTCCAGAGGAGCATAGGATTGATGTATTCATAGGGACTTTAAAGGATAACATCCATCATTAGGTTCACCATTTGGAACCTGATTCATTGGAGAAGGCAATCAGGGTGGCAAGAAAAGTTTAAATAAAAATTATGGCAACAAGGAAGTCTACCACTCACAGCTTTAAAGATGTAAGTGTTGTTTCTCCTAGCCTTCCACAACCTACAAGGTTGACACCACAACAATTGGAGGAAAAAATATAAAAAGGTATTTTTAATAGTTGTGATAACAAATACACTAAAGGTCATAAGTTCATAGAGAAGAAATTATTTCATATAGATTGTGAAGAGGAGGAAGAAAAGGAACAAGAAACATCAAAAAGGACGATTTTTGGCTTCAGGGGTCCTAACCTAGGTTCAAAGTGTTATGTGCAACCAGCAAAAATCTCCAACTACTGGCCCTTTCGGCAATGATATTCTTACACAGACAAAAATCTCACCCGAAGTAGTATGGGGGGGGGGAAGGGGGTGTTGGAACCAAGTTTCTGCACCCTGAGGGAGCGTTTGATGTGGGATTTAACCTTATTTATCATATCTAAGGCTTATTTTCATGCACGATACTTCACAAAGGCTAGATCTAAATGCAGATAAAACATATATGCGTAAACAAATTATTACACTTTAGTCAAATATAGCTTATCAGAGAATAAACAACACTTGCGCAATCACATAGATATTTTTCAAGTAAAACCCTTATCATAGATGCAATCCTTACATGAACACAAATATATTTCACAGATAAATAATTTAGATAATTGCACTTTCAAACAGAACAGAAATGAATCTATCACTTGTAGTACTTAATAGATAATTAAACCAAAACATAGAAATCACAATGCACGGAGTTCACCAAAACTTCTTCTTTATTAATATATCTTAAAATCAGTACAATCCTTTCCATCTACGCACACAGAAGCAGATTCCTTGCATACAACTCAGGACTAGGTCTCTGCACACATAGCCAACTAAAGCCTTTATACCCAGGCTGAACACAAACTAGCCCAAAACTTCCATCAAAACATCAAACATAAAGATAACATGAATAAATTAAATTAACTATCTTTACTCGACTCAAATTATTACATATTTATATGAATTTGGATGCACATATACCATGATCTCAAACCATGGTTTGAGACTCGTGGTTTCCCTTTTCACCCATTACAATTATAAAGGAGCTTTGACCCACCCCAAAGCCCTTTTACTTCTGTGCACAGTGCGTATTTGAAAAAATATAATCAAAATTATACCCAAAAATTAACTCGAGGGGACCACGTCCCAAAAGGCCCCCAACACAATCTATTGACTCGTCCCGAGTCACTTTGGTCCCAATTCCTGCATCTTGTCTTTCAACGCCTGAATGGAAGCTTTAAGTGGTTGAATGACTTCTGTACTCTATGTTGCAGCGTTCTACGCTTATTTGACCAATTTCTTTGTAGTTGGTCCCTCGGCTTCCAAGCTGATACTTCTTTGGGTCTGCTGCAGGCCTCTTAGGGCACCATCAATGTTCTGGGAAAGCTGCAAGGCCTCCTCAGCCCAAGGCTACATTATGTGCTCGAGAAATTTCTCCTGTCGACACAGTGTGTCGATTTATTCCTAAATAGCGTGACTTTCCTGCAACCAGGCCAATATTTGGGTCAACACCAAGGTTGGAATAACAACTCGGATCTCATTAAACTAATACTCCTTGGCCCAGAGATCTGTCTTCAACTGTTGTGTGACAGGTTCAACTTGGATGGAGGTCCAAATTCCCATGCCCTCCTCTAACAATTGACTACAAGAATCTGAAACAATTGTGATGCTATTTTTTGATTCATGCACTACCTTGGCACGTTTTGCGCGAACTTTTGGAGGCGTCTCAGGATCTAACTTAATCTACAAATATGCTATTTTTTGTTGGAGCTCTGCATGCATTGTTTTGAATTTTGATCTATATGCTTTCAGCACTCCTACCAAACTCTCCAACTTAAAGGTGGGTGTTGCAGTAGTCGACACTGTGCCTTGGGGAGGCCATAGCACAATTGATTGATCATGGTTTCCAAATGGGCGTGCTGGATTTCAGCGATGCAACACACATCCTCTGCTAGTTGCTTTCCCTTAAGCATTGTGGTGGCTTGCTGTTGAGCTATCGTGGTATCCTGGAATTCCTTGTACTCTCTGTACTGCAGCTCATCCGTAATCATCATATGCATAGCATGCAACTTTCTGTTGAGGAAAATATCCAAATCAATCCCGACCTCGGATTCTTCAGAAATGACTTCGCATAGCTCGAAACTAGAAATATGAAGTGTTGTGCCTGAAACTTAAAATATGTGGCTTTCTAAACTGGATGGGTGTGAAATGGCCAACTCACTCGCCTGTCCTGCACTCGCTTGCTGCACACTCGCTTGTATTTTTCTCACTTGCACTTTGAGTTGTAGGAGTCCTTGATGTACATCATCGAGGACTGATTTTTATTGTGACTCTGCCTTGCTCCATACATATTTGGTCACTGCCTGGAATCTGTCACCAATTTTTTCAAAATTTTCCTCGGCCAGCGTCATAGGGTCAGTCTCAGTCTTCTTAGATGCTTTCCTTTTTGTGTGTGACCCGAGCGTAGTCTGAGGCCCTCCCTTGGTGCCTTGTCGCATGTATTCTTGCGTTGATGGTGCATCAACACTATCTCCATTCTTTTCTTCCATTTCGTCATCGCTACATAGGTCAACTATTTCTAATGTTGTGGTTCTCTCCTGGTCGTTCTGTGCATCCTTTGGCTGGTCGGTCAGTGTGTGTGGCTTCGTAGGAGTCTTCGGTGGTACTGATGAAGACGCACCACCAGAAGTACTTGCTTCTAGCCATAAGGGGGTACACTTGGTCGTAGTGCGTGTAAGGTCATCCTTCGGAACCATGTATGGTATCTCATACTAAATTCTTGTCATGTCCCCCTTTTCATGGACGTGCACATTGTCAAAGGTTGCCTTGAAGTCCGAAATGTGCTTCTATTGATCATACAACGTACGTGATAGTAATGGCTTTGAATGCACTACTTGAAATATTTCTGCATCAAATAGCACCCATAAGATCTTATTTTTGGTTACTCTGGAAGGATGCTTTGAGTTCCATAATGACACATAATTTTCAGCTTCGTAGAGATCAGGTTCAATGTATGGTAATTGGGAATGCGTCGGTGGTTTCCAACCAATCAGAGTGACCAACAGAAACAATCAAGCATAATATAAATGCTTACCATCCTCTTGCGCTTCACGAATGTTTTCCAAATATTCATTACAGAGGTACTTCACCCAATTATACTTCACCCCTTTCACTCATTGTGTAACCAGCTTAATCATATACACAAGTACCTATGTTGTGTGACACTCTAATCATTTTTCATGTGAGGAACAGGTTGGAAAATTTAACCACTAGAGAGTTAATTTCTTGGATGACAAAGCCTTTGGTGTTCCTATTTACCCCATAAGTCTTCTTAACCTCATCACCAACCTTTTTCTCCAATCCCTTCCCTCTGAAGGCCACCCCTGGATCCTCTCCTGGGTAAGGAAACTTGGAAATCCGATGAATCAACATGTCATCGATCTAGATGGGCTCTCTTAACCATAAACAGTTATTATGCACCAGGGCAAGCAGCGGGCATAGGAAAATATCATTTATTGTGCTACGCCCAAAGTGTATAATTTTCATAAGGTTCAAAGACCTCGTTTGTTCCAATCCTAACGCCGATATCTTAGATTCAACCTTTATGAATCCTCTTTCATAGGGCGCCTACTCTAATTATTCTGAGGGTTAAAGCTCAAGGAACTTCACATGGTCATCTAGGTCCTAGTCTTCCATCTTTAGTAAAGGAAATTTTGCAAACATGTACCTTTCAAATGACACATTCTCTGGAAGCATCGACAGGTTGATATGGGACTTGACCTTATCCAGGTCCCTCATGACTTCAAAAGTTTGTTTGTGTGATGCCATATACTTGGGCAGTCATGGAATTGGATCTATCTCCTCGACAATATATTCCTCTATGATTACTTCGGATTCCTCGGCCATTGGTCTCTTTTTTCGTTCAGATGGGTTCGACTTAGGCTTCAATATATTATTGCACGAAGACTTCCGAGTCACCAAGATCTTTCCTATCTTCACCTTCTGAGGTTGAGGTTCTGGTGCATGTGTTTCATCAGCGGGCATCACAGAGGGGGTAGGCTCTGTAGCAATCATACTTACAGGGATTAAATGACCGAATCCTCTTTGGTGCAACATCTCAATGAAGGTTTCTGAGTGCTCAAACATAAACTCAAACAAGCACAGTAAAATCAATGGGCACAAATCTCTTAGAAAGAAAAGGGAACTAATGCGACCCTTCCTGCCATATTTATAGCGATGGCGTGGCCTAAAAGACCTGATATCCATTGATGCAGCATCATAAATTCTAAAATAGCTCCAAATATAGCATAATATCCTCCAGAAATGTAGCTTAGCCACTCCTAAAAACGGTAATAAAGTTGTCTTATCCAGATTAACTGTTCAAACAACTAGATTTTGGCCCATCTGCGACTGCTTCGACCTCCTGATGCAGCCCCTATGCGGATGTCGCAGATATGTTTTCTTCCTCAATCTTCGTCGTAAAAACATAATTCTCCAACACTTGACATAATTCTTTATGGTCCTGCACCCTCCCACAACTGTCTGGGGCACTAAGACACTTCTCCATCCATATAGTCATTTGGCACACGCAGGGATGGGGTCATCCCTGTATGGTTTCAACCAACTTCCATTCACATAACCAAGAAGGACTTCTCCACTTAAGGTGACCAGACGTACTGCACCTCCTTCCGTGATCTCCTTAACAATATAAGTTCCATGCCAATGCATTTTGAAATTTCCAGGGTGGTGCACAAACTTGCTGTCATATAGAAAAACTAAATCATCCTAATTTAAAATCTTCTTCCTGATGTGCTTTTCATGCCAAGTTTTTTTGCACACCTTTTGCACCTGCTGATGGAAACCATCAATGAATTTGTCCTCCTCCAGCGCAACTTACTATGAAATTTTCTCTTCCATAATATCTTGATCAACCATGTTAGTTACTGTTGCAATATGCAGACTAGGGGAAATATACTCCATCAACATAACAACTTTGTGTCCATACACCAACCTAGAAGGGGTCTATCCTATCAATTTCTTGCATGTATTTATGTATTTCCACAGAATCGTAGGTACGTGCACATCCCAATCATTCTGATTAGAATTGTAGACCTTCATGAGCACAGTCTCCATATTATTGTTAAAGGCATCTACCGTACCATTTGCCTATGGATGATACAATGTACTCTTCTGATGGTGCATATTAAACTCCATTTTCAAGGCTTGAATTGTCTTATTCACAAAATGTGTACCTTGGTCACTCATCAAGAGCTTAGGAAACCTAAAACTTGTTAATATATTCTCAAAAATTAAGCGTGAAGCTATGTCTGCACTGGAATCCTTCACAGGCTTAGCCTTTGCCCATCTAGTCAAATAGTCTGTCGTAGTGATGATATAGTGCACACCAGTATTTTTCCTTGGAGGTTTGATTGACCCTACAAAATCAATGACCCATTATCAAAAGCTTTCAAAGTCACTTTTGGTTGTAGCGGCATTTCACCTCTGCATGAGGGTAATTTTTCCATCCTCTGACAGACATCACAAGCGCAACAATATTATTTTGCATCACTGTGCCCCGTAGGACACCACAAACCAACCCTCAATTTTTTTTGCGCAATTGGTTTACCTGCATAGTGGCCTCTTGCAACCCCTGCATGTGCTTCTACTAATATGATCTTACTTTCAAACTCCGTCACATATCTCCTCAATACATCATCATCTCCCATCTTATACAACTGACTAGCAATAAAAGTAAATTTCACTGCGTGCAAGACCAATTATTTCTTCTTCTTAACCATATACTTCGTAGGTTCACTTCGAGTGGTGAGAAAGTGGATGATATCTGTGAAGTGGTCATCAACTACTCTAATGGAAAACAACTGTGCCTCTAGTAATCCTTCCTCCAAACTAGTTAGCTCATCTCAACTTTCAATGCAGGAAAAACTATTTGGACCTAGATTCAATCTCCCCGGTTTTACAATCACCTCAAAATCATACTCTTGAAACAATAGGAGCCATCTACAAATCTTCCCCCCCAACATAGGCTTTTTTACCAGGTACTTCAAACTAGATTGACTAGTGAACATCTTAAAATGACCTCCCAACAAAACAATGATGAAACTTCTACAGCGCATGGACCATAGCTAACCGTTCTCTCTCCGTTGTCAAGTAATTGCGCTCATCACTTGACAATTTTCTGCTCGCAAATTCAATTGGGTGATCAATATCCCCATCTCCTAGCTGCACTAGCATAACTCCTAATGCGATACAAGAAGCATCCACGTGCACATGGAATAGTATAGAAATTCCAATATAGGCGCAGTCACCATTTTCTCCTTAAGAAGCTCTGAAATCTTCTGGAAGTCCTCATCCTAGCAAAAAGAGGCGTCCTTATTCAGTAACTTCTCCATCGACGCAGTAATCAATGCATAACCTTGAATAAATTTTCTGCAATAGCCAGTATGCCCCAAAATTGAGCGCAACTGCTTCACATTCACTGGAGCCTCCAGGTTAACAATAATAGAAATCTTAACTGGATCGACCATCAATCCATGTTGACAGACAATATGACACGAAAAAATCTAGATTGGGACACAAAATATACACTTCTTCAGATTCACCGAGGTCTAATGCTTCTGACAAGTATCCAGCATCAAGCGCAGACTTGAAACATGCTTATTCAATAGGAAAAATACAATCCAAACATAAAAATATACTTGTAATAACTTATGTATATACTCCTTAAAAACAACTACAACCACACACGAGAATATATCTGGCGCATTCTTCAGACCGAATGGCATGACGGTGTATTCGAATGATCCCCATTTTGTCTCAAAGGTTGTCTTACTTCTATCTTCAAGCCTGATTCTTATCTGGTGGTATCCAGAAAATCCATTAGTGAATGAGTAGGCCTATTGCCCACCCACATTTTCCAAGACTTCATCAGAAAATGGAGTTAGAAAAGGTTCATGCACACAGGAATCATTCAACTTGTGCAGATCCACCCAAATCTTGATTTCTCCTTTAATATTCTTTTCTTGGACCACCATGGGGCTTACCCAGTTATATTCTTCTAATATTTAAATGATCTAGTTTTAGACTGATATTCATCATACCAAGATCCCCGACAATCCCTTTTAACTCTAAAAACTTTGTGAGAAACAACTCTTGATATTCAGCGAGCAACTCCGAAAACTTAGCCATTGTATATTTATCCCAACAATCCCTTATTTTGGAAATCTTAGATTGTTCTTCTATTCCAATATTGACTTTCCTAATCTTCACAGGTCCAGACACATCTAGAAATTCAACCACAGGCCCAACAACTGCGTGCTGACCTTCAAAATCAGGGATATTGATGTTTCTTGGGTCTTCCTCCCTATCTTCAATAGTCACATTTCGACATTCAACTATATCCTTCATCTACACATCCCATGCTGGTAATGATCGTTCTTATGATTTATATAGCATGTCAAATACGACATTTTGAATCATGTGTAGGGCAGTATTGATGCATGGGAATCCGCTCTCAAAACTGAAAGTTAAAAAAAAAATTCCCTTAGCGCATCCCATTCCTTCGTGCCACATTGCAACTCAACCTCTAGATGCTACTTCATGGGTATCCTAATTAAAGTCTGAATGAATGTATGCACCCATCCTGGCTATGATTCTTCTACCCAAGTTGCAGTCCATCTGGCTAAATGCATGGACGTATCTTCTTTTCCTACATAGGTTCCTTCCGACCGGGTATTGGGATTTCTGAATCGCAGTTGCATTATGTGGGTACATTCTTCCCAATCTGCAAAATTTTCCTTGTGCATTTCCCACCGTCGCGATGTGGTTGAGCATAAAACTAAGTCAAGCGCATGGAACCTTTGTGTATCTGGAACAACCTTTTCAAATTCTTCTAAAAAGCAATTGACATCGCCTACACCATCACAATAGGGTAATTAACGAACCTCAGAGGATATACATCATATAGATCTAGTTACCTGATTGCAGCGTAGTGTAGAGACTTCATGCAAACTATTCTGCCAATTATCCAAATCCTCATATGAGTCTAAGCGGCATGAACTATCCCTATCCAAGCTAAGCCTACCATCTGCTATAGGATTGATCCAATCCTCGTCCCTTGTGTTATCACTCAGATTTTCCTTGAAGTTGTGGAAAAGGAAAGTAAATCCGAGGTAACCACAAACCAACCTTCAGATATAGAATCTAGCCAATCTGTATCCAAAGAGGGCTCTCTCTTTAAAATTTAGCTTTTTTCTTAGAAAATATTAGGCTAGTTATAAGTCCAAGAGTTTGTTTGAATTTAAATGGTGGAATCCACCAACTAAGGGCAAGATTGAGTATTTCAGGCCATTGGGCTATGGAGTCGAAAGGATGGCTTTACTGGATTAAGTTTCTACACACAAGATGGCTTTGCAGGGCAAGATAGCCAAACAGAGAACAATTTTAGATATTAAAGTGAATGGAATGGATTTTGAAGGGATGAAAGGCAATTAAGAATATTTCAACATGTTCAAAGAAAGAAAGTGAATGATTAAAAATAAAGAGCAGTTAAGAATTCTTTACTATAGTAATCAAAATGTTTAAACCAGCGAAACAAGAGCAATTAAGAATTCGTTGCTTATAACCAGTTTAGAAGAAAACATTTAGAATAATCACAATTGAAATCAGAGTACACTTAAGTAAGTTATGATTTATTCTTTTATGTCAATTATTCAGAAATGGAACACAGTGATATTATAAACAGATATAAAACTTAAAACATAGGATAGAAAAGACTTATTGAACTGTAGTCTGACACATGAATCCTGCAAAAAGTCTTGAGCTTCAAATCATCATCCAGCAAGCCACAAAGTAGTTTCTCCAAAACACTTTTATTCCAAAAATTCAATGTTACAGCAAAGTAGAAGAATCCACCATCACTAATTCGATTGAGGGCTTATTTATACAAAAGATTATTTAAAAAATCTCATAACAAAAGAGATATAATCTAGGGTGACTAATGAATAAGTTACAATAAAAATAGAGACAGATGGTCTCGTAAATAGGAGAAATCAGTTGATGTTGTGTGCTGTCTCCTCCTTTTTAGAATGTGCTGGAAGCAGTTCCTTTGTTTTAGCTCGTTGCTGTCTTCTTGAGTAATTCATTTCTGACTGCCTTGCTTGTCTGATACTCTTTGTTTTTACTGATACACTTTCAACTGAACTGATACTCTTTGACCCTTATTCACCTATTTGTCCTTTATCAAGATATACCTCAGTAAAATAGGAAAAAATTTCACCTAAGGATAAATTTTATAAAAGTTCCATCATCTCATCCCACCATTGAACTTCTGGCACTCTGGTTCTTTGCAATTTTCTCAATGTTTCGTCAGCTTCGGTGTATTTGAAAAAATTAGGCTGATATGGAAAAAAATGTTTTATTTCATTTTCAAGATAAAATAAACTCTCCAATTTTTCATAAAGACTTTTCCCTGTTGGTAATTTTCCTTCTGCAGTACTGGTTGAAGAACTGGCTTGATCATCAGCTTGTTTGTTTACTTTCGCTACAAAACTTTCCAAATCCATTAATTTATCTTCTGTAATAACAGGATTGGGTAAACCTTTATTCAAAAAATCATCAAATCTTTCTTTGAAGGTAAAAATTTCTTGCTGCATGTCTGAACACCTTCGTTCAAGATTTTGCAAAAGAGTCCTTTTAGTAAAAACTCTTTTGATTTCCAAGATGGTTCCTGTTCTGTCCTTAATTCCAACTTATGCAAGTTGCTGCTTATTCTGGGTATTCAAAAAATTGATGAGTCTATTGGCTTCTTCTGGCATATTCCCTAGCTCTTCTCTTGCTCTCTCAATTTCTTCTAGAGCCAATCTAACTAAATCCTGTTGTTCATATATTATTTGAATAGAAGACCAAACGTTCTTTATTGATTGGATAATGTTATACCAAAGAATTTCTTTTAATTCACTTAAATGTCTTTCCATTGTAAGATCCTTTTCCAATGCTTTAACTGATTTTTCTAGTTTTTTGATTTCTCTTGTCTTCTCAGCAACACTTATTTTTTATTGATCATATCTATTTTCCAAAGTAGAAAGCTGAATCTTTAAGCTTTGGAGTTCTGTCACTTGCAGTTTTAATTCATTCATTGCTTTGATTAATTCATCAGAACCTTTATCAGAAGTGTTCACCTGTGTTAGCTCTGCTTGTTGGCCTGTGATTGATGTACCTGTTCCTGTGGCTGCCTGTGTTGTTGGAATAATGGACTCTTTAATTTTTAATGCTTGCTCAAGTTCTTTTTCTGTTTCAGCAAGTCGTTCATTCATTTTTAGAAGTAATTCCATCACCTCTTCTTCTGAATTTTCCTTCATTACTTCTTCAGTCTGAGGGTGCCTTGAAGCTGGTAGTTTCAATTGTTTCCTTAATGCAACAATGTCATCATCTTTATTTTTAATCAATGCTTCAATACCCTTGACATCCTTAGGATTATGACCCAAATTGATAATTATTTCCTCCAAATATTTTATCCTATTATCCTTTGCTTGGGAAGAAGCTTTCTCAATCTGCAACTGGGTATTTGTATTATTCAAAGAATCTTGTAATTTATGAGCTGCCATTGCTTTGTTAGTAAGGGTGGAATAGATCATTTCTCCAGTCTTCTTGTGTAATTCAATTTGATCTAATGGATGAATATCTTTTTCTAGGACCTCAAAATTGGTCCTGACGTAATCAGTTGCTGTATGTGGTTTTGGCACTTTAGATTTGAAATGGCTCATTAACATTTTCCCTTGTTGAATGTCAAAAGCTGACATCAATCTCTCTTGATTTTGTGGAGCCATTTTAAGATACTGATTATACACCTGGACCCTTAGTGGATCATTCCTTTCTTTTATACTGATAAATGTCTTTTTTATGTCTCCTGCATCTTTCATTGGCTGTTTGAATGAAGACATTTTAGTACTTGGCTGAATAGTAGTGACTGTCCCACTAATTAATCCTGTCAACTGACTATCCTCTCTCTCTGGACTATCAATGATTTCATCAATAGAGTCTACTTCTGGTGGAGGATTCACTTTTTTTCTTTTGTTCTGAGGCTGTTGTGAAGATTCATTAAGAGGAGTAGTACCTTCAGCCTCTCTTTTCTTGCCCTTTTCCACTTTAGATGGAGTCTGTAAGGTTGATATTTCTATTGGATTAGTTTGAACAGAAGAAACCTGTACTTGATCCTGTCCTTTGGAAGTTTGAGGTTGTTCTGTCATTTTGAATGTTTCAATCACTTGTATTTCAGGCTCTTTCTCTTTTCCTTTGGATTCAACTGCAATTGATGGTATGTTTTCCTGTAATTCCTGTTGAAAATTCCCTGCTAAAGAAGGACCAATGTCTGGTACCTGCACTTGCCCAAAAAATTCTAGGTCAAGCATTTTTCCAAGATCTTTCATTACATTGTCCATATTGACTTCTTCACTATCCTGCTCAATTAATGTTCCCTCCACCCATTCATCTTTATTAGCATACTGTTCAATTTCTGGAATCCTATGATGGATGTAAGGTGCTGATTTATTTTTCATTCTTTTGTCACAAATGAAACTGAATGGGTCAAAAGGGGCCTAGTAGAAACTCTTTTGCAATCTGAAACGGTCTTCTAGTATTCTTTCAGCTTCTTGTCCAGCATCCCTAGAATTGCATATAAATGGACCTAATTGACCTTTGATTCGGAGTTGGGCTTTCTTCTTTGCATTACAAAAATGAATAATATCAGAGTTATTCATTTGCCTGAAGTACTCTAAAGCAAAAAGTCTCATAGGCACATACTTTGGTAATTTAAATGGACATAACTCACATCCATATATTCTGACTTCTGTATAATTTTTGTACAAGTACCAATCGCCAATTTTGTAGTGTTTTGAAAGTTGCAGAGTTTTCATAATTTCATTGCTGAGTCTTGGAGGAGGAACTCCTGTCAACAAAGTAGTTGCAGGGTGTACAAACAGATCAATGAATTCATTATAGGAATAAGGAGAATCTCTGGAATTATGGGTGATGGCTGACCAAAATATAACAGACCTGGGATTTCCTTGGACATTGAGCTTTTGAACATGGAAAGGAAAGTTTTCAGACTGGTAATATATCATGAGGTGATAGATGAAAGAGGAATATTTGAAGACTTTCTCATTTTCTAATCTCATGAATTGATCATGGATTTTGTTGGCTATGTAAGATGCAAAGTCATATTTGACAGCAGGAGGCTGTCCAGGAGTGAAGATAGACAATAATACTAGAGTTAACTCATCAACATACTCACTAGTATTAAAGCCCATGATAGAAGAAATCATACTCAGAATGATCTGGCCCATTTCAGTAAAAAAGGCATTAGCATAGGGAGGTGGGTCCTTGGGCTGATGTTCAGGTAACATAAAAGTCTGATAGATGCGTTTTACCTCTTCAGGGGACAACTGGGTAGATTTTTCAAGCAATTCTCCAATGGACAAGGGAGTGAGGTTTTGACCAGGTTCAAAATTGAGCATATCATTGATAGACTGAGCAGCAATAGGGAAAAGGACATTCTGGTTTGGGGATAAAACTGCTCTTTGAATTGGATCATAATTAGCATGGCAATAATGAATAATTTCAGGAAAGATATGGACTGAGGGTAAAAGGTATCTTGGGAAATTAGATTCCCATAACCCAATAACGTCCAAGCCCTTCAAATAATTATCTCTGCAGCGACAATGAATTTGAAGGGGGCTTTCACTGAAAACTAAGTCTTTGATCTGAAAATATTTATTCACTAATGGCAAATATTCCAATTCTCTATGAGGGGCATTCAATGGAGCAACATTTAAAGCCACCAGGACTTCCATTTTTGGTTCTTGTGCATTCAAAAACGGAAATTTGGGGGGTTTTATGAAAATGGAGCACAATTTCAGGTTCTGACGGGGGAAACGGGTACAATTGCAAGTTCAAGAATATTATTTACAGTTTTTAGGATCAAGGAATGAACTAGCAATCAACTTTAACTCTGTTTTAGTGGAAAAACAAGGAAAGCTGAGTTTCTTTCAGAGTTCAGGGCGAAATGGAGTAAATCCTGTTTTTAGAAATGGCAGTGTTTTAACAGGTACAAGCTGACTGCGGATGGTCGCTGGGAAACTGGACTGGCAGAGGTCTTCAGCAAAATTCGGTTAAATAGCAGTTGATAGTAGATTTTTGAATTTCTCAGTATGGAGGGCAAATTCGCTTTCAGCATGCAGAATAATGAAAAATGTGCGAGTTTTTGTTTTATTTACAAAGTAAAACGGGTGGGGAATATTTTATTATTTAATGGGATGATGTCAGCGCGTACGGGAGGTGAGTCACGGGGGAAATAGTGGTAAGCAGTTTTTTTCCGCACTGCTTTTGAGGGGAAGCAGTTTTGGGCGGATAGGTAGCGAAGCGATACAATAATCGACATGTAGCCAAACACTGTTTGGAATACCGCCGGAATTTTGCGAGTTATCTTTCGGACGGAGGATGGGTAGTGGAATTGATGCGAGTCGTCGATCATGGGCGGGTTGATCTAACGGCGGATAGAACAGGGAGATGGCGGAGTGTTAATGCGCGAGGGTTCAATGTAATTAACGTTAATTAATTATTTCAGGTGGGATTTGATTGGCTGGAGGTTTGGCTATTTAATTAATCATGTGGATTAATTAAATCCCTTGTACGACGGACTGTCGGAGGTAATGCACGCGGGATGGGTTAATTTATTTGTTTTTTGTTTTAAACATATAAATTATACGTTTAAAAGATTTTCCATATATTTTTATTTATACAATAAATAAATCAATGTGATTCATTTACTGTAGGGGGGCGGGAATAATATTAAGGTTATATTTTAGCCAAAGGGCATTATAATGTGGGTTTTTATTATATCATGTGGGATTTATTTAATTTTGGCTTAAAATTATAATACAAAGGTTTTTTGGGATATTTATATAGGAGGAGTTATATACTATAGGAAAAAGATTATTTCAATAGGGATTTAATAAATAAATTAGAGTTAATATGACAAAGGACAAGGTAAACTCAAAATACTTAAATATAACCAAGAAAGTGAGAATTTCAAAATTAAATATCATTATTATACTTTCACCACTTAGACTTAGAATAAAAAGTAATTTTGAGGGATTTTTATGGAATATTGCATGATTTTCCTAAGTAAAATGGGATTTTACTTAGGAAAAGATTTTTGAGAAGTGGATGAATGTTATAATGGATAATTTCAAGTACTTAAGTGCTTTTTCAATTATTGGGCCGTGGGTCCGGTCCCTCCAAAAGTCAAGGAAATGCCTTGAGCCCCTTTAATCTTCAAATACCTTAGTGCTTAGGGAAATTAGTGAAATCTTTGGGGAAAATGAGAGGGGAAATTAATGATTTTGACCTTGCTTTGCTTTGAAATTCTGCCAATGTAGTGTTTTGCCTTTGCACTTTGTGATGAAAGTAAAATTGAACACATTTGGAACCATCATTCATCACTTGTAATTCTGCAACAACATCTACCTACCCTACTTACTTTACACTACCATTTTGTTTTCTTTATTAGGGTGCACTTAGACTGGAAAACCCTTATCAATCTTTTTTCTTTTACATGGCAAATCTATCTATTTCTACACTTATTACATCCAAGGGCTCAAATTAAACTATTGAGCACCTTTTATTAACTTTACCTATCTACTTATCTGCCAAGATTAAACTGTTTGGTCAGATATTTATTCTCTATTCTACAACATGAAATTGAAAAATGAATGAGTCAAGTTTAAACAGTTTGACTCTTCATAAATTGTGGCAAAAGTTTGACAAGCTGCACACAATTTTGTTTATTACAAAAATGAAATAGTAGTGGCATTTAGACTTGCACACTTTCCTTGGCCTTTCTTTTTATGGGGTTCATTTTCTTTCACTTTTTTGGCCAATTTTATTTTTTCACCCTTTGATTTTTCTTTTAGGGTATACCCTCTTTACATTTTTTAAAATTTTTTGATTTTTTTATTTTAAAAGAATATGGAACACCTTTGCACAAGAAAAAGGTTTGAACATATTGCATAGTTCAATAAGACAATCATGAAAAATGACACCTATTGGTATAGGAGTCTAACACTGGCTCCACTTGGGGATGGCTTTTCCTGGCGGAAAGTCAAGAACAGCAGGTCAGATGCCTTAAAATGCCTTTAACTGAACCATGAAATCTTCTTTTTCTGGTAGCTTTATTGTATATATGATAGTGAAACTTCTGAAGCTTAGGGCCTTCACTTCGGGCTTCAACTCCAACAAGTCACCATCCAATCAAAACTGATGCATTAGAAAGGATATATTATGTACAAGTTAGAAAAAATTAGAACATCCTAGTAAATAGGATCAAAATAGTGCTTTAGCATTCGACCGTTGACTGGTCCTTCCTCAGCTTCTGAACTATTCAAATTCTTCAAAAAGTATGTGTTATTTCCCTGTAAAGCATGAATGATGTAAGGTCCTTTCCATAAGAAATCAAATTTTCCATGTTTTCCTTTATCTTCTCTTCTGGAATCCCATCTCAGAACTTTGTCCCCTAGTTGAAAATATTCTGCTTTGGTCCTTTTGTCAAACATTTTCTTTAACTTTTCCTGCAAAACTTGGGATCGTTGATACACTTCTTCTCGGGTCTGCTGCAAGTGAATTGTTTGGTTTATTCTTCTCTGAATATCATTTGGTTCTACTTGAGCCTCTTGAAGTAATTTCATAACAGGAATTCCTAAGGATGATGGAAATCTTGCCTCAATACCATAAACTAATTCATATGGGCTGGTCCCAATTGATTTCTTAGTTGTAAGTCTGTCTGCCCACAATGCATTGGTAAGTTTCATATGCAAATTATTTTTATTCTCTTCCAATAATTTTTTAATGATATTAATAAGGCTTTTATTGGAATATTCTGCCAGTCCATTACCCTGAGGATAATAGGCTGTTGAATGGCCTAAAGTGATGTGATATTTATTGCAAAAAATAATCATTTTCTTAGACTTAAAAGCAGCAGCATTGTCAGTAATAATTTTCTCTGGACAACCAAATCTTGAAAGTATATTGGTTTCTAAAACCCCTATAATTACATAATCATTGGCTTGTCTGCATGGGATAGCTTCAATCCATTTAGTAAAGTAATATGTGGCAGTAAGAATCCATCTCTGTTGCCCAGAAGAAGGAGGATGGATTTCTCCAATAAAATCCAGTCCCCATTGCTGAAAGGGTCTCTCAGTGGAAATTGGTTTTAATGGTAAAGGTAACAATTTTCTTTTGCCCTCAAAGATCTGACACTTATGACAAGAAGTTACAAATTTCTTAACATCTGAAAACAAGGTTGGCCAGTAAAAACCAGCCCTTAAGATTTTATCTGCAGTTGACTTCTAGTAGAGGTGTCCACCACAATCTCCTGCATGAAATTCATTAAGTACCTTGTCAGTTTAATCTTTCAATAAACAATTTAATAGGATTCCATCATGATTTTTCCAAAAAAGAGCACTATCTAAAATACAATACTTTAAAGATGTCATTTTTAAGAACCTTTGTTTCGTTCTGGACAACCCTGGACGAGCTTGCAGGTTTAACAAAACATAAATAATATCAGTGTACCAGGGTGAGTCTAAAAAGGTTTGACTGATATGTGGAGTCGCCATCTCCTGTTCGTCATCCAGTTCGTTAATGTCCAGGGCTTGGCAATTAGTTTCAGTCATGAGTTGAGCCAAACCTTGTCCTTTTATGAGTTTTGTTGGTTTTATTTCAATATCATATTCTAATATGGTAGCTATCCACTTACCTCTTTTGCCTTCGATACCATCTTGAGTTAAGATGTCTTTAACAACAGCATTAGGTACATAAGCTATCACATGAGAATACAATATATAAACTCTGAAATTTTTAATTGCTTTCATAAGTGCAAAAGCCTGTTTCTCCATGATATTATATTTCAATGATGCATCTCTAAGTGATTTACTAAAAAAGGCTATTGGTTTTTCACATCCTTGATCATCCTTTTGTAGTAAAACAGCTGCAATTGTATGTTCAGATGCAAATGAAAAAATTATGAAATCTCTATCAAACTTTGGACTGGTAAGAACTGGTGTTCTAGTTAAAGCCATTTTGATTTCTTCAAATGATTTCTTGGCTTCTACGGTCCAGTCAATACTTGAATCCTTTTTTAACATGTTAGTAAGTAGTCTAAGTAATTTAGCTAAACTAGAAATGAATCTTCTCAAAAAATTGATCTTTCCTATGAAAGCTTGAAGTTCTTTAATATTTCTGGGATGAGGTATCTGCAATATGGCTTGTATTCTTTCAGGATCAATTCTAATGACATATTTAGAAATAATGTGACCTAGGAGCTTTCCTTCTTCAAGACCAAATAATGATTTTTTCAAATTTAAAGAAATACCATACTTCCTGCATTTTATAAACACTTGTCTTAGATGATCTAAATGTTGCTGATCTGTCTTGGAAAAAACAGTTAAATCATCTAGATAAATAACCAGAAAATCATGAATTTCTTTGGCGAATGCAATGTCCATTGCTCTTTGGAAGGTGACCCCTGTGTTTTTGAGTCCGAATGGCATCTTGACATATTTAAAAGTACCCCATGGTGTTGTAAATGCTGTTTTGTCTTGATCATCAGGATGAACTAAAATCTGGTTATACCCTGAAAATCCATCCAAAAGAGAAATCCTTGAAGATCCCACTACCCTTTGTAAGATATGGTCCATTTTGGGCAGGGGATAGTTATCTTTTATAGAAACTTTGTTTAAATTTCTCAAATCAACACACAGTCTAATCTCTCCAGTCTTTTTTCTTGTTGGTACTAGATTAGAAACCCATTCAGAGAACCTAATAGGAGCTATAATTCCTACTTCATACATTATTTTAATTTCTTTCTCAATTGAAGGTAGTAAAACAGGGTTAATCCTTCTAAGTTTATGTTTGAATGGTTTCTGATCTGGTTTCAAAGGTATTGTATGTTGAATGATTGATGTATCATATGACTTTAGATCTTCGTAACTCCAGGCAAAAACATCCTGGAATTCTTTTAAAAGTTCAACATATTTAACCTTTTGATCTTCTGGCAGAGATTTGGATAGTTTAACCATCTTGGGATTTTCTTCAGTTCCCAAATTGACTTCTTCAATATCAGCTTTTAAAGGTTCCATTTTGGGTTTTAGTGGAATGTCATTTGAGTCAAAAATATCTTCCAAAGGAGTTAATCCTTTGGGTAAATGATTATCTTTCAGATTCATCTTCAATAATCTCATCGAATTCCATTTGTTTCAAATCATGCATATCTTTTTCAGTGAATTTGGTTGGGTGAAGCATGTGAATTGCAGTCTCTTCTGAAATATTCATGTCTTGTTCATCTAGTTGATCAGATTCATTGATTTTTGTGTCATCATCTATACTACTGTTAGAGAACTCATTTTCTAATGTCAAAAAATTATTGATCTGATTATTATTTACAAACACTTGCCAATTCATGAGATTGTCTGGTATAGCAGGTCTATGTCTAATCTCAGCTGTGAACTGATGATTAGGTCCAAAAGGTAATTTATAGGTGCTAGCGAACATTGCAAGACTGTGAGCATGCAAATTTTGTTTTCTAGGAATCTTGGCAAGTTGAGCTTGTAGGAAAGTGTTGAGAATTTCCACAACTGTTTCTCTGTATTATTTCAATCTGGGATCTTTTGTTGAACATTCACCATTGATCTGTTGGATAATTAACTCAGAGTCTCCTATGATTGATACCCTAATTGCTCCTAACTTTTTGACATGTTTAAGCCCTAGCAAAAGAGCTTCATACTCTGCCATATTATTAGTGCATCTAAAGTTCAACCTATAAGCATGGCCTTCGGCGTGATCATTTTCAACATTATGTATCCAAATTCCAGCTCCTGCTCCTAACTTATTTACTGAACCATCAAATTCTAAATGCCACAGAATTTCATGTTCATAATCTTCATCAACTGTTTTAATATGTTTCTTAACAGGGGGCTTTGGTCTTTCAATTTTTTCTGGTATTTCTTGATTGTCTGGTGTTTCTTTGTTTTCATAAATTTCTTCAATTTGAACAGTAGATTTATTTGCAGTCTCTGTTTCTGGTGCTTCTAATTCAGTAGGAAGGTCCAATTCAGCATTATAAAGGATGAAAGATTCCATATCAGAATGTACTGAATAGACAGGGAAGTTTTCAGGCTTCTCATGGCTACTGGCTAAATATTTCATCAAGGTCTCTCTGTATAATCTTTTAGGTTGACCAAATACTGAAATAGTAGCATATGACATATCTAATTGAATAGATCCTCCGAGTTTGGCACCCCAGGATCTGGACAACAACATACCATATTTGGGAGGAATATCGGCTACTACTATATCCATCAGAACAGATTTCGCAGGGTATTGCACCAAAGTAACACACAGATCTTTAATCAAACCTAAACATCTTACCTGACTTGAATCAAAAGAAAATAGATCTTTATATGGTCTGGTAATATCAAGGTTTAATCTTTCCATCACAGCTTTTGGCATCAAATTATGGGACGCTCCAGAATCGAGCATGGCGTTATGAAGTATTTTGTCATGAACATTCAAACTCACATAAAATGGAGGAGTTCCTCCACTTTCTGGTTTGCCATTTACCTCAGGGCCAAAAAGGAGTTTGGGTTGATCATCTAAAACATTTACTGAATCATCCATTCCAGTAATGTTAATGTTAAGGGATTTGCTGATTTGGCTTCTATAGACATCATGTTTAGCCAATTCTGCTAATGGAACATCTATCTTTATTTTGCCTATTTCAGCCTCTAGATTGAAAGGTTTTTCTGTTTGAGCTCTAGTGTTTTGAACAGTTGGGTTTTCTCTGTTTTTTGAGTCTTGAGTGTTTTTCTCTTTTTCATGAGTGTGATTATGAGTTGAAGGTGTTTCTGAATTAACTTCTGATGGTTCTTCCACGTTTCCTGTAGGAGGAAAAGTATGAGAAATTTTATTATTTGGTTGATTATCAGACACATCTTCAATTATTGGATTTGCGGGGTTAGGGCCTGTTCTAGACAGAATTTGTACAGGAGGAGTGTTAGTTTTACCTTTGATGTTTTGTTTCACAGCTTTCTGTTTGCTATTCTCTGGCACATCAATTCGTCTGCTTCTCAAATTGTATTGTTTATGAACTTCATAAATTGCTGTGTCATAACCTTTTTTAAAATCAAAAGTTTCTCCTGAATGAGTTTGAAATGTTTCAAGAATGTGATTTTCTTGATCATCTTGAGATAGGAAAACTTCTGGTTCGTTTTTGTTCTCAGTTACGTTATTTATTTCAACATCCTCAGTCGGTTCTTCAGAAGTTGAACCTTCAACAAAATTTTCCTGGAATGGTGGCCTGATGTTTTGGTCAGGGACATTTTTCCCAGTATTTTGGTTTTGATTTCTTCTAAAGTTTGGGTTTCTCACAACATTTTGATTATCACCAGAAGACTTTCTTTCGATTGTCTCTACTATGTCTCCCAATCTTTCCATATCTTTGATGATTTCATCCAGCTTTCTTTCAAAAGCTGAAGGTTCTTCATTCATAGGCATTCTTCTTTCGGCCCTAGCTCTAGCTCGTTTTTCTATGAGGTTTGCTTCCACACTAACCACTATGCTTTTCATCTCTTCTAGGGTTTGGGGGGCTCTTTCCCTAAGTGAATATGCTATGTCAGAGTCAAAACCATCAAGGAATTTAACCAATACTAAATCCGGAGGTGGTCTAAGGTTTTGAGGAACATCGTTGTAGGCTTCGTTAAATTTGATGATGTAATATTGTACTGTTTCATTAGGTCCTCTTTTCAATTTTCCAAAGTCAGATAGGATCTGAAGAGGGTCTTTCTTCTTCTCCCATCTATTTAAAAATGACCTATACAGGGCTGGTAAGTCAGCAATACTGTTTGGAGCAAGGGCTCTAAACCATGTCCTGACTTCCCCAGTAAGACTCTGGACAAAAATTCTCATTCGAACGTCATTAGCGTCAATTTCATAAAATTCAAAGTAATCAGTCATCCTTTTGGTGTGTTTTTGAGTAGTATAAGTACCTGAACCATCAAAAGGGGTGATTTTACTCTGATAATCCTGAGGCAAAGCAGCAGGGTTGCCTGGCAACCTTAACGTGGCATATCTATTGGCCATTGGAAGGTGTAATGGAATAACAGGTGATGATGGTCTGGAAGGAGTGGGTGGAGGAGTAGAAGGAGTGGCTTGGGTTTGGGAAGCTTGAAGAAAAGTAACTGAACTTGGAGAAGTTTTAGTAATTACAGAAATATTTGAAGTTTCTTCAAAGGTCTGTTCAGGTTGAATGGAATTTTGTAAATGTCTATCAAGATGATATGAAACAAATCTCAATTGTAAATCTTCAAGAAATAATGGATCTGGAACTAGCTTAGACAATTCAGATTCAGAAAAATTCACAAACAAAGATGTTTCAAATCCCTCATCAAAAGGTATTTCATCAAAATATATAATCTTCACAGGACAGGAATGTGATCTAGAAAAAGGTCTGGAACTTCCAGAACTTTCTTGACTTCCTCTTTCAGAGCTTTCTTGGCTTCCTTGTCTTCTAATAATCCTAGAAATCAGATTTGGATTTTCAAATATCGGTGGTGGATTAGGGTCAGGGTTTGACCTGGTATGACGAATCCTTTCTGAAGCCAGTTTTCTTAGTAATGTTTCTTTTTAATTTTTGTTTTAAATGAAATGAAAGTACAACTTCGAAAAATTCTTCAAGAAATTTTAGATTTTTAATAAAAAATTTCTCAAAGATTTATTGAACTAGAGAGTCTGATTGAATGTTTGAAACCAAAGTTCATTTATTAAGCTAAACCAGAGATAGACTGAAGTAGCATTGATTTACTGTGCAATTGCAGAGCAAAAGCATTTCAAAGGCTACCTGGCTGATCTTCAGACTCTGTCTATAGCTTATAAGCAAACAATAGTAACAATAAAGATATTCAGATCCCCAGTATGGTCGCCACTATGTTATCACTCAGATTTTCCTTGAAGTTGTGGAAAAGGAAAGTAAATCTGAGGTAACCAAAAACCAACCTTCAGATACAGAATCTAGCCAATCTGTATCCAGAGAGGGCTCTCTCTCTATGATTTAGATTTGTTCTTAGAAAATATTAGGCTAGTTATAAGTCCCAGAGTTTGTTTGAATTTGAATGGTGGAATCCGCCAACTAAGGGTATGATTGAGTATTTCAGGCCATTGGGCTATGGAGTCGAAAGGATGGCTTTACTGGATTAATATTCTACACACAAGATGGCTTTGCAGGGCAAGATAGCCAAACAGAGAACAATTTTAGAAATTAAAGTGAATGGAATGGATTTTGAAGGGATGAAAGGCAATTAAGAATATTTCAACATGTTCAAAGAAAGAAAGTGAATGATTACAAATAAAGAGCAGTTAAGAATTCTTTACTATAGTAATCAAAATGTTTAAACCAACGAAACAAGAGCAATTAAGAATTCGTTGCTTATAACCAGTTTAGAAGAAAACATTTAGAATAATCACAATTGAAATCAGAGTACACTTAAGTAAGTTCTGATTTATTCTTTTATGTCAATTATTCAGAAATGGAACACAGTGATATTATAAACATATATAAAACTTAAAACATAGGATAGAAAATACTTATTGAACTATAGTCTGACACATGAATCCTGCAAAAAGTCTTGAGCTTCAAATCATCATCCAGCAAGCCACAAAGAAGTTTCTCCAAAACACTTTTATTCCAAAAATTCAATGTTACAGCAAAGTAGAAGAATCCACCCTCACTAATTCGATTGAGGGTTTATTTATACAAAAGATTATTTCGAATATCTAATAACAAAAGAGATATAATCTAGGGTGACTAATGAATAAGTTGCAACAAAAATAGAGATAGATGGTCTCGTAAATAGGATAAATTAGTTGATGTTGTGTGCTGTCTCCTCTTTTTTAGTATGTGCTGGAAGTAGTTCCTTTGTTTTAGCTCATTGTTGTCTTCTTGAGTAATTCTTTTCTGACTGCCTTGCTTATCTGATACTCTTTGTTTTTACTGATACACTTTCAACTGAACTGGTACTATTTGACCCTTATTCACCTATTTATCCT
The DNA here is from genome assembly GCA_034641835.2 of Pinus albicaulis. Taxonomy (NCBI): domain Eukaryota; kingdom Viridiplantae; phylum Streptophyta; class Pinopsida; order Pinales; family Pinaceae; genus Pinus; species Pinus albicaulis. The sequence continues at coordinate 1,613,860,242 of CM076579.1, forward strand.
TTATCAAGATATACCTCAGTAAAATAGGCAAAAATTTCACCTAAGGATAAATTTTATAAAAGTTCCATCATCTCATCCCACCATTGAACTTCTAGCACTCTGGTTCTTTGCAATTTTCTCAATGTTTCATCGGCTTCGGTGTATTTGAAAAAATTAGGCTGATATGGAAACAAATTTTTTATTTCATTTTCAAGATAAAATAAACTCTCCAATTTTTCATAAAGACTTTTCCCTGTTGGTAATGTTCCTTCTGCAGTACTGGTTGAAGAACTGGCTTGATCATCAGCTTGTTTGTTTACTTTCGCTACAAAACTTTCCAAATCCATTAATTTATCTTCTGTAATAACAGGATTGGGTAAACCTTTATTCAACAAATCATCAAATCTTTCTTTGAAGGTAAAAATTTCTTGCTGCATGTCTGAACACCTTTGTTCAAGATTTTGCAAAAGAGTCCTTTTAGTAAAAACTCTTTTGATTTCCAAGATGGTTCCTGTTCTGTCCTGAATTCCAACTTCTGCAAGTTGCTGCTTATTCTGGGTATTCAAAAAATTGATGAGTCTATTGGCTTCTTCTGACATATTCCCTAACTCTTCTCTTGCTCTCTCAATTTCTTCTAGAGCCAATCTGACTAAATCCTACTGTTCATATATTATTTGAATAGAAGACCAAACGTTCTTTATTGATTGGATAATGTTATACCAAAAAATTTCTTTTAATTCACTTAATGGTCTTTCCATTGTAAGATCCTTTTCCAATGCTTTAACTGATTTTTCTAGTTTTTTTATTTCTCTTGTCTTCTCAGCAACACTTATTTTTTATTGATCATATTTATTTTCCAGAGTAGAAAGCTGAATCTTTAAGCTTTGGAGTTCTGTCACTTGCAGTTTTAATTCATTCATTGCTTTGATTAATTCATCAGAACCTTTATCAGAAGTGTTCACCTGTGTTAGCTTTGCTTGTTGGCCTGTGATTGATGTACCTGTTCCTGTGGCTACCTGTGTTGTTGGAATAATGGACTCTTTATTTTTTAATGCTTGCTCGAGTTCTCTTTCTGTTTCAGCAAGTCGTTCATTCATTTTTAGAAGTAAGTCCATCACCTCTTCTTCTGAATTTTCCTTCATTACTTCTTCAGTCTGAGGGTGCCTTGAAGCTGGTATTTTCAATTGTTTCCTTAATGCAACAATGTCATCATCTTTCTTTTTAATCAATGCTTCAACACCCTTGACATCCTTAGGATTATGACCAAAATTGATAATTATTTCCTCCAAAGATTTTATCCTATTATCCTTTGCTTGGGAAGAAGCTTTCTCAATCTACAACTGGGTATTTGTATTATTCAAAGAATCTTGTAATTTATGAGCTGCCATTGCTTTGTTAGTAAGGGTGGAATAGATCATTTCTCCAGTCTGCTTGTGTAATTAAATTTGATCTAATGGATGAATATCTTTTGCTAGGACCTCAAAATTGGTCCTGACGTAATCAGCTACTGTCTGTGGTTTTGGCACTTTAGATTTGAAATGGCTCATTAACATTTTCCCTTGTTGAATGTCAAAAGCTGACATCAATCTCTCTTTATTTTTTGGAGCCATTTTAAGATAGTGATTATACACCTGGACCCTTAGTGGATCATTCCTTGCTTTTATACTGATAAATGTCTTTTTTATGTCTCCTGCATCTTTCATTAGAGGTTTAAAACAAGATATTTCTGTACTCAACTGCCTGTGTATTGTCTTTCCTTGAAGATCAAAGCATGTACCACTAACTGAACTTGTTTGTTGACTATCTTCTCTTTCTGGAATATCAATGATTTCTTCAAATGATTCAACTTCTGGAAGTGGGTTCAATTTCTGCCTTTTAGCCTGAGTCTATTTTGAAGATTCCTTGGGAGGAGTAGGACCTTCAGCCTCTCTTTTCTTGCCCTTTTCAATATTCAGTGGAGTTTTCAAGTTTGGCATTTCTATTGGATTAGTTTGAACAGAAGAAACATGTACTTGATCTTGTCCTTTGGAAGTTTGAGGTTGTTCTGTCATTTCGAATGTTTCAATCACTTGTATTTCAGGCTCTTTCTCTTTTCCTTTGGATTCAACTGCAATTGATGGTATGTTTTCTTGTAATTCCTGTTGAAAATTCCCTGCTGAAGAAGGACCAATGTCTGGTACCTGCACTTGCCCAAAAATTCTAGGTCAAGCATTTTTCCAAGATCTTTCATTACTTTGTCCATATTGACTTCTTCACTATCCTGTTCAATTAATGTTTCCTCCACCCATTAATCTTTATTAGCATACTGTTCAATTTCTGGAATCCTATGATGGATGTAAGGTGCTGATTTATTTTTCATTATTTTGTCACAAATGAAACTGAATGGGTCATAAGGGGCCCAGTAGAAACTCTTTTGCAATCTGAAACGGTCTTCTAGTATTCTTTCAGCTTCTTGTCCAGCATCCCTAGAATTTCATATAAATGGACCTAATTGACCTTTGATTCGGAGTTGGGCTTTCTTCTTTGCATTACAAAAATGAATAATATCAAAGTTATTCATTTTCCTGAAGTACTCTAAAGCAAAAAGTCTCATAGGCACATACTTTGGTAATTTAAATGGACATAACTCACATCCATATATTCTGACTTCTGTATAAGTACTAATCACCAATTTTGTAGTGTTTTGAAAGTTGCAGAGTTTTCCTAATTTCATTGCTGAGTCTTGGAGGAGGAACTCCTGTCAACAAAGTAGTTGCAGTGTGTACAAACAGATCAATGAATTCATTATAGGAATAAGGAGAATCTCTGGAATTATGGATGATGGCTGACCAAAATATAACAGACCTGGGATTTCCTTGGACATTGAGCTTTTGAACATGGAAAGGAAAGTTTTCAGACTGGTAATATATCATGAGGTGATAGATGAAAGAGGAATATTTGAAGACTTTCTCATTTTCTAATGTCATGAATTGATCATGGATTTTGTTGGCTATGTAAGATGCAAAGTCATATTTGACAGCAGGAGGCTGTCCAGGAGTGAAGATAGACAATAATACTAGAGTTAACTCATCAACATACTCACTAGTATTAAAGCCCATGATAGAAGAAATCATACTCAGAATGATTTGGCCCATTTCAGTAAAAAAGGCATTAGCATAGGGAGGTGGGTCCTTGGGCTGATGTTCAGGTAACATAAAAGTCTGACAGATGCGTTTTACCTCTTCAGGGGACAACTAGGTAGATTTTTCAAGCAATTCTCCAATGGACAAGGGAGTGAGGTTTTGACCAGGTTCAAAATTGAGCATATCATTGATAGACTGAGCAGTAATAGGGAAAAGGACATTCTGGTTTGGGGATAAAACTGCTCTTTGAATTGGATCATAATTAGCATGGCAATAATGGATAATTTCAGGAAAGATATGGACTGAGGGTAAAAGGTATCTTGGGAAATTAGATTCCCATAACCCAATAACGTCCAAGCCCTTCAAATAATTATCTCTGCAGCGACAATGAATTTGAAGGGGGCTTTCACTGAAAACTAAGTCTTTGATCTGAAAATATTTATCCACTAATGGTAAATATTCCAATTCTCTATGAGGGGCGTTCAATGGAGCAACATTTAAAGCCACCGGGACTTCCATTTTTGGTTCTTGTGCATTCAAAAATGGAAATTCGGGGGTCTTTATGAAAATGGAGCACAATTTCAGTTTCTGACGGGGGAAACGGGTACAATTGCAAGTTCAGTAATATTATTTACGATTTTTAGGATCAAGGAATGAACTAGCAATCAACTTTAACTCTGTTTTAGTGGAAAAACAAGGAAAGTTGAGTTTCTTTCAGAGTTAAAGGCGAAATGGAGTGAATACCTGTTTTTAGAAATGGCAGTTTTTTAACAGGTACAAGCTGACTGCGGATGGTCGCTGGGAAACTGGACTGGCAGAGGTCTTCAGCAAAATTCGGTTAAATAGCAGTTGACAGTAGATTTTTGAATTTCTCCGTATGGAGGGCAAAGTCGCTTTCAGCATGTAGAATAATGAAAAATGCGCGAGTTTTTGTTTTATTTACAAAGTAAAATGGGTGGGGAATATTTTATTATTTAATGGGATGACATCAGTGCGTACGGGAGGTGAGTCACGAGGGAAACAGTGGTAAGCGGTTTTATTCCGCACTGCTTTTGAGGGGAAGCAGTTTTGGACGGATAGGCAGCGAAGCGATACAATAATAGACACGTAGCCAAACACTGTTTGGAATACCGCCGACATTTCGCGAGTTATCTTTCGGACGGAGGATGGGTAGCGGAATTGATGCGAGCCGTCGATCATGGGCGGGTTGATCTAACGGCGGATAGAACAGGGAGATGGCAGAGTGTTAATGCGCGAGGGTTCAATGTAATTAACGTTAATTAATTATTTCAGGCTGGATTTGATTGGCTAGAGGTTTGGCTATTTAATTATTCATGTGGATTAATTAAATCCCTTGTACGATGGACTGTCGGGGGTAATGCGCGCGGGATGGGTTAATTTTTTTTTGTTTTGTTTTAAACATATAAATTATACGTTTAAAAGATTTTCCATATATTTTTATTTATACAATAAATAAATCAATGTGATTCATTTACTGTAGGGGGGCGGGAATAATATTAAGGTTATATTTTAGCTAAAGGGCATTGTAATGTGGGTTTTTATTTAATCATGTGGGATTTATTTAACTTTGGCTTAAAATTATAATACAAAGGTTTTTTGGGATATTTATATAGGAGGAGTTATATACTATAGGAAAAAGATTATTTCAATAGGGATTTAATAAATAAATTAGAGTTAATATGACAAAGGACAAGGTAAACTCAAAATACTTAAATATAACCAAGAAAGTGAGAATTTCAAAAGTAAATATCATTATTATAATTTCACCACTTAGACTTAGAATAAAAAGTAATTTTGAGGGATTTTTATGGAATATTGCATGATTTTCCTAAGTAAAATGGGATTTTACTTAGGAAAAGATTTTTGAGAAGTGGATGAATGTTATAATGGATAATTTCAAGTACTTAGGTGCTTTTTCAATTATTGGGCCGAGGGTCCGGTCCCTCCAAAAGTCAAGGAAATGCCTTGAGCCCCTTTAATCTTCAAATACCTTAGTGCTTAGGGAAATTAGTGAAATATTTGGGGAAAATGAGAGGGGAAATTAATGATTTTGACCTTGCTTTGCTTTGAAATTCTGCCAATGTAGTGTTCTGCCTTTGCACTTTGTGATGAAAGTAAAATTGAACACATTTGGAACCATCATTCATCACATGTAATTCTGCAACAACATCTACCTACCCTACTTACTTTACACTACCATTTTGTCTTCTTTATTAGGGTGCACTTAGACTGGCAAACCCTTATCAATATTTTTTCTTTTACATGGAAAATCTATCTATTTCTACACTTATTACATCCAAGGGCTCAGATTAAACTGTTGAGCACCTTTTATTAACTCTACCTATCTTCTTATCTGCCAAGATTAAACTGTTTGGTCAGATATTTATTTTCTATTCTACAACATGAAATTGAAAAATGAATGAGTCAAGTTTAAACAGTTTGACTCTTCATAAATTGTGGCAAAAGTTTGACAAGCTGCACACAATTTTGTTTATTACAAAAATGAAATAGTAGTGGCATTTAGACTTGCACACTTTCCTTGGCCTTTCTTTTTATGGGGTTCATTTTCTTTCACTTTTTTGGCCAATTTTATTTTTTCACCCTTTGATTTTTCTTTTAGGGTATACCCTCTTTACATTTTTTAAAATTTTTTGATTTTTTGATTTTAAAAGAATATGGAACACCTTTGCACAAGAAAAATGTTTGAACATATTGCATAGTTCAATAAGACAATCATGAAAAATGACACCTATTGGTATAGGAGTCTAACACCTTGCCTTTATCTTGTAGATATGATCAACATCCTCCTTTTCCCGCACCATTTTTGTGTATATTTCTCCTTCTGAAGGGTCTAGAGGGAGCACGACCCTACTTCCATTGTTTTCAAACTCCATACTTCTGCGCTTGAGTCGGTTGATGATAGAATCCATGTCAATAGCCCAATGCAAACCCAACAACATAGGGTACAAATCCAAATCATCAACAATTTTAATAAATTCAAATTCATCCAGTGCCTTAACTCCCTTGATATGAACTATCACTCTAGATAGTCTGCCCATTGAGATAATATTATGTTGATTCTCCATGCGCAGCTGAAATGTAGACCATTCAAGCTTAGGATCTCCCATTTTCTGTAAAGTCTACTTTGGTAATGCATTTGTATAAGATCCTAGATCCAAAATGACCTGGTCCATTTTAAACTCACCTATCTGAGTAGTCAGGCGCATCTCTTGGCCAATTCTTCTCTTGTTCTTGTAAATCTTATTGAAAGCCTTTTGCTCCATCTGAAGCTGCTATTTATCAGTACAACTATTAATCAAAGCTTGAAGATTATGAAATGTCTTCTTATTACGCAGAAGCTTGATACATGCCTACAAAATAGGTTTCATATCTGCAGGCTTGGCGCCTTCGATGGTATCCATGAAAGGATTTCTTGCTGCTTTAGATGTGCAAGGATCCACGAAGTCCTTCTTTGTTGTGACAAAGGTTTCCTTATCCCTTTGTAGATTAAACCCTTCATTTTTCTCAGGATCTCTCAGGACCCAAACATCGGTGACACGTCTCTTACCTTCTTCTTTATCTTCTCCAGTTGCTACACCGCTTCGAATCACAATATTTATGTTAGGGTCTTTAGTGCGCAGTTCCACTCTCATAATTTGAACGTTATACGTGGGTGTCCATGGTTCTTTTCCTGCATTTTTGAAAATAATACAGGGAAATATTCAAATACATGATTAAATTTTCTACAATACCTGCAAGATTGTTGTGTTGGGTTCAAGCAGTCGAGTGCATAATGGCCAACTTCTCCACAGTTAACAAATGAGCCGTCCCATTCCACGACCAACTCCTGCTCCTCTTCCTCATCCTCTTCCTGGAAATCCACCGCACCGAGACGATGATGCAGGTGAATCTAGTCCTTTACCTTCGGTCTACAATCTATACGAATCATCTTGTTCAATCATGAAATCAAAGCCACGACAATTCTTCTCATCGTGTCCAAAATACTGACAAAATGTGGAGTAAGGTTTATGGAGCTACGAAATATATTTACTAATCCTAGGGAAGGAGTATATCGTGTGATTTGGATTTATTCAGGAATGCAACAGAATACAGAAATAACCATAAACATAGAAATACAGCGGAAATAAGACTTCATTTCATTAATATCAAATCACATAAATATGCTTACAAAAATTATGGAAATAAAATAGCTAGGGTGCCGATAGCGAATCTTTGAGAAGAGATGTGGTGCCTACTGACCTTTGAACTGTGTTACAATGAGGCTCGAGGGCCTATTTATTATGGAGAAACAATAGATAACTCTAAACGTCCAAAAACCTAACCCTAGGAGATGAAGCACCAAAACTATGGGCCCTGTTTGGGTAAATTGGTGTTTCAACTTCTCGAGGACGCAACTTCGGCATACTATCTCCATTTGGGGCTTCAAAATGGCTCTAGAAGTTCAGGACCCGAAAAACTACTAAAAATAGTAAGTTGTGAAAAAAATTAAAAGAGAAAATAGTGGGGCCCAAGTGGAATAGGCGGGTGGCCACCAATATCCACCTGGATCATTCCTCCCCCCTTAGGAAGCAATGGTCATCATTGCGTTGAGTTCCTCCATGAGATGAGGAAACTTCTGTTGAACTTGGTCCCTGGTGAACCACTTGTCTTGGTGCAGGAGTTGGCCAGCTTTGACAACCCAATATAGGTGGATCTTCTGTCGACGAGTGTTCTTCATTTGCATGTCCATGATATAGTCTATAGTGGCTTGTTCCATGTAGTCTGGGTTTAACTCTTTTGGTGTGAGTTCTTCTGCAATGTCAGAGGTGTCCAATAGAGGTGGGAAGTAGGGACGAAGGTGGTCTACATTGAAGATTGGGTGCAAACCAGGGAATGGTGGAACACTGAGCTTGAAGGAATTGTTCCCTATAGCCTTGGTGATGGTGTACGGCCCATATCAGAGCGGGTGAATCTTGCGGTGGGGTCCAGTGAGGCACTCCTTCTGCAAATGTAGCCACACTTTTTCGCCCACCTGAAAGTATTGTGGCACCTGATGTTGATCATGTCGTTGCTTGTACTTAGCATTGGCTCTATGCAATATTTCATGAACCTATTGGCGGATGTGCTGAATGCGCTCAATGAAGTTGCTTGCTTTTCCAACTTCATACTGGACATGAGCCGAATCAGCCTGAGTAGCTGTAAATGGCATGGCTATGTGAATGGGACATAGTGGATGGAATCCCAAGCCCACCTGAAAGGGGCTGTGGCCGGTTGAGTTGTGGAGATCCCGGTTATAACTGTGGTGAACATAGGGAAGGCTCTCATTCCATGTGCATGGAAGCTTTGAATTGTACATGCGCAGAATGTGTACAATCATCCTATTGATGACCTATGTCTGGCCATCAGTTTTGGGATGGAAAGATGTGGACTTGGTGAGCTTGGTGTCCAACATTGACCAGAGGCTGGACCAAAATGTGCTGAGGAACCTGCTATCGCGATCTGATATGATAAACTATGGGATCCCAAAGTGCACCCACACTCGTTCAAAGAAGAGTTTAGCAGTGGCTTCTACTGTGATATTCTTCTTGCAGGCCGCCATAATGGCCATCTTTGAGAATCTGTCGACGACCACGAAAACACAGCCGTTTCCATGCTTAGTAGAATGAAGGCTTGACATGTAATCCATGGAGATGGATTCCCAAGGTCGGTTAGGGGTAGGTAGTGGAGTATAGAGCCCTTGCTTCTTGATGGTCGGTTTGGAAATGACGCAAGTAGTGTAGGATATGATGTACTTCCCGACATCCTATCGAAGATTCAGCCAATAGAAATACTTTTGGAGTACTGCCACTATTTTCTCAACCCCAAAATGCCCAGCGACTCGACTGTAGTGCGCTTCCCATATCATCTTGGCGTGCTCACTTGAAGGAACACAAAGGTGTCCTAGGTGACATAATAGTGCATCTTGGAGGTGAAAATTTGGAACTTGCATACCCCCCAAGAGTGCCCTGTATGTGTAGCTAAATTCTGGATCACTCTTGTAGAGAAGCGACCAATTAGAAGTCTCATGCCCACAAGATTTGAGAACGATGCTTATGGCTATGATCGGTGGTCGGCTAAGGCAGTCTGCAACATTATTGGTGCTAACCTTCTTGAACTTGATGTTCAAATGAAATTTTTGCAGATATGTGGACCACTTCTAATGGTGATCATTCTGCAACTTCCCTTGTGTCTGTATGAACTGCAGGGGTTGGTGGTCTGTGTGGATGATTGTCACCTTCCCCAAAATGTAATGCTTCCATTGTCAACAAGCCTGCACAATGGAATACATTTCTTTGTCATAAGTGGGATACTTTCGAACTGTTTCGGACAATGTCTCACTGTGATATGCCACTGGATGCCCCTGTGGAGTAAGAACTGCCCCAAAAGCATAGTCAGAGGCATCTGTCTTGATCTCAAATGGTTGTTGCAAGTCTGGTAATGTGAGCACTAGGGCAGAACATAGGTGATGTTTCAATTCTACGAACGCCTTCTATTGAGATTCTGACCAACATAATTTTTCTTTCACTTCTCCCTTGGTGACTTCACTCAAGGGCCAAGTGATATGAGAGAATCCCAACACGAACCTGCGATAGAAATTAGCAAGACCCAGAAAGCTACGAAGCTATGTTAGGGTGGTTGGGGCTGGCCAATCCTGAATGACTTGGATCTTGGCTGGATCCATATGCACCCCCCTTTCATCAATAATGTATCCTAGATATTGAACCTAGGTCATGCCAAAAGTGCACTTGTACAAATTGGTAGACAACTTGTGTTGCCGCAGTGTTTGGAGGACTTCTTGGATGTGAGGGAGGTGATATTCCCAAGTCTGGCTGAAGATCAGAATTTCATCCAAGTATACCACTACAAATGAGTTGGTGAATGGATGCAAGATGTCATCCAACAACCTCATGAAGGTTGCGGGAGCATTTTTCAATCCAAAAGGCATGACAAGCCATTCGAAAAGGCCCTCCTTAGCTTTGAAGGCAGTCTTCCACACATCAGAGGGTTCGATTGGTACATGGTGATACCCAGACTTAAATTCGATCTTACTGAAATATTTTTCCGCCTTGAGTTGGTCTAGAAGATCATCAATCTATGGGAAACATAGTTACCGATGAAATAGGTAACCTGACCTCAAAACGGGAACTCTAGCCCAAAAACTCTCAAAAAACATGAAAACCATATCTCTTTCACTCATCTAAACCTCCAAAAATTGTCAATATCATGTGCAAAAGGGTATCTAACATGGTTTTTAATTATGTTTGTGTGTTTTCTATTTGATTTAGATTTTGTTCATACAGCTGCGGAAACTTTTCACTTTCCGCAGCCGCTGCAACTTTCCGCAGCTATTTTGTGGAAATCAATGTTACAGGTGTCAACGAAGGAAACGAGCCACATGGGCAGGCTAGGAATGACAAGGACATAGTTCGTGTCCTATTGGTTCAAGTAAATTCGTCAAGGAAAGCCGCGGTCAAAGCCATCCACGTGGAAGTCAACTGTGGAGTTCTATGTCGGCTGGACTCTGTTTCATGGCATAGAAACATCCATACGGCCGTTTCCAAGCTTACGGAGGTTAATTGACATCTGTGCAAAGTTCTGGAGTTGAATTTAAGCGCCCACCTTCCATAGATCCGTTTTCCAACATGGCCATACTCCTAAATCCGTGGCCTTAGTGGTCTACGTGTTGGCTGCTATCATAAACTTCAGGAGACAGTTACATTTTATTGCTTTATAAAGAGCGTTTGCATACGCACGTAGAGTTAGTGAATGTGAGTTGATAGTTGTTAGTTGATATAGCTGTTGAGTTGATGTGCGTACTCTGTTATGTGGTGATTACGCTGCCTTGAGCCGTAATACCACCAGTCTGTAATGAATTGCTTTTTAATGTGAAAAACTCTGTTTTCATAACTTAATTTGTGTTGAGGATCGTTACCAAAGCTGCGTAGAGGGCCCCTGCTCAGCCGAGGTTCTGTGTATTAATGTTTATATTTTTCATTTCATTTCTTTAAGCAGTCATTGTATCATAACCCATTACATGTTCATATTTCATAGTTGTTTCATTTCTGTTCATACATTTCTGTAATTTCCATTGCATTCCCGTCTTTTATGTTTTTATGATTGTTAAAACACTGATCAGTTTTCTTGTGCAGGTTTTAGGTAGACAGCCCGGGGCATTTTCATAGTATTTTTGCTAATGATATGAAACTGATATTATTCTGCTGCTAGTTTTCTTTCACAGTCTTTGTTTAACTTCAGTTTTGTTTTGTGCACTTCAGTTTTGTTTATATGATTCAGTAGTTAAAATTAGATATATTAAGCTACTCATAGTGTCTTCAGCTACCTCCGAAAGCCACAGCTGGACTGATGGTGAGGGGCTGCATGATGAGATGTGTAGTTTAGTATTAGTTTCCTTTCTGCAAAATTAGATATATTAAGCCGCTCTTAGCGTCTTCGGTTACCTCCGAAAGCCACAGCTGGACTGATGGTGAGGGGCTGCATGATGAAATGTGTAGTTTAGTATTAGTTTCTTTTCTGCAAATTAAATAATCAGTTACACAAGTTGTTTATGATTACTTCCGCAAGTCATAGCTGGTCTAATGATGAAGGATCAGAAAATGAATTGATGTAATCTGATTTAGATTTATTTCATTGCAATTTTGAATTTCCATAAGCGTAGTTTCTTTTGTGTTCAGTTGGCAGCAAGAATAGTGTAGTTTTCATATTCACTAGTTTCTTGTTTTGATTCATTAGATTAACAGCACTTTCCATTTCAGCAGTTTACTTTCTTTTGTCATTGTAATTTCAATTTTCTTTTAAAAAGTTTTGAGATTGGTAAATCATTATAGGGGATATCACTTCCTTGAACAAATATAACCAAGCTTGCTTTTCACTTTAGAATTTCCATTTCACCTTAGAAAGACCATAAACGACAAAAAGTTAAGAAAGAGGTTATCTTGCACATATGGTGCGCCGCACTTCATCAGCTTACGATTCCCGGATTGACAATTAAATGTAGCAATTTAGGACACACTAAATTGACCAAACATTTTGGCGCCGCTGCCGGGGAAGTGTAACTAGGTAGCCAATTTCTTAAAAAAAAAACACATAAAATCATAAAAGAAGGGAAAACTTGATAACTTCTTGAAGTATGCTCTCCTCTTGCACCTAGTGTGATCTGGAGGATCATAAAAGAGAGTTATTGGTTTAGTAATTTCTTAAGTATGCTCTCTTCTTGCACCTAGTGTGATCTGGAAGATCAGAAAGAGAATTATTAGCCCAACTTTTGTTAAAAAAAAAACTAAAAAAAAAAAAAAAATGACATACATAGAGCAAGAGATTCTAGGGGAAGGTTTATAGCTAAAGCCAAGAGTTCGATTTTCACAACTCCATCTTCTTCAAGGCATAGACCAGATTCACCATCATCTACCCCTAGCCTTAAGATTTTTGGAAGTCAAAGAACAGCTGAATTAGAGGATTCTCCTACACCACCTACTAAAACCCACTTAGTCAACAAAGAGACTTTCTCTCATCCTTCCTTGGTAGAAGAACTAGAGGACTATAAGGACTCTAAAGAAACTATCATGGCAGAGGAAGTAATAAATAGAGGTGGAGGTAGAGGAGGAGGAGATAATGAAGATAACAATGGTGAAGGAAATAACGGTAGAAATAGGGACAATCTGCGTGGATTCCCTATAGTTGATGAGGAAACTCATGCAACAATGAAAAATATCTCACCATCTGTTCTCCCTAACTTTTATGGATTGCGAAGTGAGGATCCTGAAACATTTCTGCTTGAGTTTGAAGTAGTGTGCCGAACTTATGACTATATGGAAGATTCTCAAAAACTCAAACTGTTTCCTTCAACATTGAAGGGATCTGCTTTGAAATGGTTCATGGGATTAGCCACTCAATCTATCAGGACTTGGAATGATATGAAACAAACATTTCTGGATAGATACTTGGACTATTGTATGCCCACCAATCACAAGGATGAGGTATTCAAAATGATGCAAAAAGAAGATGAAAATTTGGAAGACTTAATTGAAAGATTTCAATACAACTTGAAAAGAGCAAAGATGAGCAACTTAGATAATGAAACCTTCAAAGCCCTCCTATTAAAAGCCATTAGAGATGAATGGATAGACATTTTAAACATGATGGGTAAAGGAGACATTTCTCAACTCCCATTTCATGATATAACAGAACTATGTATCCAATTCTCAAGGGGAAGATCTAAAACTGGAAAAGGGCCTAGGGATTCTTCTCTTATTAGGGCTAACAAATCTGCAACTGGATCAGTAAGTAGGACAAAGATTGGTAATATGCTTGATGAGTTTAAAACTGATATCTTAGGGGTCTTAGTGAACAACTAGACACCCTTAAAATCCAAAACAAGCAGAAAGCAGAAACAGATGCTTTAGCCATCTTTTGTCCGAAATGTAGAAAGAAACATGCTTTAAGGGAATGTCCCTTGGATGCAAAAGTTGTAGAAACATGTATGATTTGCTCAGAAAATCATGAAATCAAGGATTGTCCTTCAATCCCGGGACTCAAAGCTGTTTTTCAAGAAGATCCAAATTCAATAGAATCTCTCTGTTTTGTCGCAAGGAGACCTTGGCAGGGACAACAATCTCAAGGGTTTAATAATCCTATGAATCTTCAAACCCCACCAAATTGGAATCCTTGGCAACAACCTTGGCCCCAACATCAAAATTCATATCAGCCATGGGTACAAGGGATGCAAAAATCCTTATGGGAGATTTGCTCAATTTTATCAATATCCTCCATCTTTTCAAAATCAACAAGCTCCACAACTTCCAAGCCCAAATCCACAACTTTCATTGCCATTTCCACACCAACAACCTTCTCAACAAAATACAAATCCTCAACTCATGCTCCCATACCAACAGAAGACAAATCAACTTCCAGCTCAGCCATTGCCAAATCCTAACAATAAGAATCCTCAAACTACTTATATGGTAGAAGGACAACAATTTCCTACCTATATGATTGTTCCTCTCAACGATGTACAACTCAGATCTGGTAGAGTTTTAGAAAACCTTCTATAGACATTCAAGAGCAAGATACCTCTGAGGAGGACTCTCTTCAAGTCAATAAGGGTTCTGAGGAAGAATCTCTTCAAAATTCAAAAATTCAAAAAGAAAAAGAAAAGCTAGCATCCACAACTCCTATAGTTGAGCAACCTGTATCTTCATCTACACCTCCTTTTCCGGAAAGACTACAAATTGATAAGGGGGTGGAAAAACAAATTTTGTTGCCTAGCTATGACTTTCTAGATGAATTGAAGAATGTTTGTATCAAGATTCCATTGCTACAAGCCATTCGAGAAATTCCTATTCTAGCAAAAACCATAAAGGAGTTGAGTTTCAAAAGACCAGGAAGAAAGCTAAAGGACACAAGAAGAATCCACCTGGTAGGAAAGATTGCAGACATTATGATGGGAAAAATTGCCATGCAGAAATATGTAGATCCAGAAAGTTCAATTGTCAAGACACATATAAATGGGATAGAAATTCCAAACACATTGATTGACTTAGGGGCTGCTATCAACATTATGAGTAGACAAACTATGGAACAGTTAAAACTTCCTAACCTTCTTTTTACACCTACTTTATTGCAACTTGCAGATCGATCGGTTATTAAACCAGATGGTGTATTAGAAGATATTTAAGTCTCCTTAGATTCTTGGGAATATCCAGTAGACTTTATGATTTTGACTCCCAAAAGTAATCTAGGAGGACATCCAATTATCTTAGGAAGACCTTGGCTGGCCACAGCTGATGCTTTTATTAGTTGTAGATCTCGAGACATGTACATTTCAAATGGTAATTCGACAAAGAAATTCAATTTGTATCCTCCCGCAAGAGCAATTACAGAAATAGGAGATAATGAATGGGTCGATGATGAGAACACTATACAACCTATCTTTACCATTTCTGAAATTAGTGAGGATAGTCAAATTCTGAACACATTAGAAAATTTTGAGATAACTTCAGAATATGACCCCACACAATTTCAGTTGGAATCTGACATAGAATATTTCTCATCAAGACAAATGTCTCTCTACTCTATGGAAGAGTTTGGTAATTCTGCTTTTGAGATTTTTCCAGAAAAGACATTGAATATCAACAAACATCTGGAGAAGTCACAACAAGAAGAACTAACCAGAATCTTGCAAAAACATTCTACCGCATTTGCATGGGAGTATACTGACATGAAGGGTATTGATCCTAAGACTTGCATCCATCATATCTATATTGAGGAAAACAGTAGACCAATCAGACAACCTCAAAGAAGGATGAATCCAAATCTTATGGAGATAGTGAAAGAAGAGCTCCAAAACTTCTCAATGTAAACTTCATTTATCCAATTTCAGATAGCCGATGGGTTTCTCCTTTGGTTATAGTACCTAAAAAGAATGGTAAATGGAGAGTATGCATTGATTACAGGGAGTTGAAAAAAGCAACTTTGAAGGATCACTTTCCTTTGCCTTTTATTGATCAGGTATTAGATACATTAGCAGGTAAAAAGTACTTTTCATTTTTGGATGGTTTTAGTGGGTATAATCAAATTCAGGTAGCACCTGAAGATCAAGATAAGACCACATTTACTTGTCCATGGGGAACTTTTGCCTACCGAGTGCTTCCTTTTGGGTTATGTAATGCACCAGCAACATTCCAAAGAGCAGTACTAGGAATTTTTTCCGATCTAATCCATGATTGTGTAGAGGTTTATATGGATGATTTTACAGTTTATGGTAATTCATTTGAAGAGGCACTAGAAAATTTGGAAAAAGTTCTCATAAGATGTAAAGAAACAAACCTTTCATTAAGCCATGAAAAATGATTTATGATGTTTACTGAAGGGATTGTTTTAGGACATCATATTTCAGGAGATGGAATTAAAGTTGATAGATCAAAAGTTGAAGTCATCTCCAAGTTGCCTATTCCAAATTGTCAAAGAGATGTTAGAAGTTTTCTAGGATTTATTGGTTACTATAGAAGATTTATAGAAAACTTCACTAAAATAGCATCTCCACTCTTCAAATTGCTTACAAAAGACTGTGAATTTAAATGGGATCCTGATTGTCAATCAGCCTTTGAAACTTTGGAAACAAGAATATCTGAAGCACCTATCTTGAGAGGACCAAATTGGAAACTCCCTTTCCATATTTCTACAGATGCTTCAGATACAGCTCTAGGAGCTGTGTTGGGTCAAAAAGATTTAGTTCCTTATGCCATTTATTATACTAGTAAAAATTTGACTCCCACAGAGTTGAACTATACTGTGACTGAAAAAGAGTTTTTAGCTGTTGTTCATGCAATTAATAAGTTTAGACATTACATAACAAGCTATGAAACTTTTATTCATACTGACCATTTTGCAATTAGATATTTGATGAACAAACCTGTTACTAATGGAAAAGTGACAAGATGGCTTTTACTTTTGCAAGAATTCAATATTACTGTGTTGGATAGACCAGGAAAACAGAATACAGTAGCTGATTTCTTGTCTAGGATTCAGAATACTAAAGAAGATTCTCCTGTAGAAGATAAGTTTCCCGATGAATATTTGTTTGCAGTAACTATTAAGACCCCTTGGTATGCAGATATTGCTAACTATTTGGTTACAGGGAAACTACCTTCACATTTATTTCCAAGAGAAAACGAAAAATTATTCAGGAGAGTTCAAGATATTCATGGATTTCTAACGAATTGTTTAAAACAGGGCCAGATCTTGTGATCAGAAGATGTGTCAGGGAAGATGAAATGCCTGATATTCTTAAGGCATGTCATGATGAACTATGCGGCGGACACTTTGCGGACAAAAGGACGGCCTATAAAATCCTTTCCTTGGGATATTATTGGCCTTCTCTCTTCAAAGATGCAAAACAATATGTCAAAAGGTGTGATAGCTGCCAAAGAGTAGGGAAACCTACCCTTTCAAATGAAATGCCACTGCAAACACAGGTACTCATTGAACCCTTTGAAAAATGGGCTTTAGATTTCATTGGACCGATTAATCCACCATCGAAGCAAAAGAAGTATATATTGGTTTTCACTGATTATGTTACTAAATGGGTAGAAGCTAAAGCATTAGTATCTGCTACTGAAAATTCAGTTGTTCATTTTCTTTATGAGGATATTTTTACTCACTTTGGTGTTCCAAGAGAAATTGTAACAGATCAGGGGAGCCAATTCACATCAAATTTGGTGGAGAAGATGATGGAAGAATACAAAATCAAGCACAGAAAATCTACTCCTTACCATCCACAAGCAAATGGTCAAGTGGAGTCCACAAACAAAGTTCTTGAAAGTATCATTACCAAAACTGTTCATCTACATAGAAGAGATTGGGCATAAAGGCTTCCAGAAGCCTTGTGGGCCTACAGAACTACATGGAGGAATACAACAGGACATTCTCCCTATGAACTTGTTTATGGGAAAGAAGTCTTGTTCCCCATTGAGTTCCAAGTCAAGACCTTCAAGATAGCAGTTCAGTTGGGAATGGACTTATCAGAAGCTCAAAAGCATAGAATGGAGCAATTGAATGAGCTAGATGAGATCAGACAAGAAGCAATTCTAAGAACCGATCTAGTTCAATATCAAAGAACTAAGTGGCATGACAAATATATCAAAGAGAATAAGTTTCAAGAAGGAGATTGGGCATTGTTATTTGACTCCAAGTTTAAAGACTTTCAAGGGAAATTTCAGACTCATTGGCTTGGGCCATATGAGATTGATAAGGTCTTTAACAATGGAGCTGTAAGAATCAAGACCATTGATGAGTTTCAAACTCCTCTTTTAGTGAATGGCCATAGATTGAAAGTTTATCATAAGCCACTCTCTAAAGAGGATTTTGTCAATTTGTTTCAAGAAAGTTCTGCAATCAGGCTGGTACAGAAGAATCCTTCTTCTCTACCAAGCTAGTTTTTGTTTTTCAAGTTTAAAAAAAAAAAAAAAAAAAAGAGAGAAAAAAAAAATGGTATAAGCCTGAAAACCAATCATTGATTGGCAGTCTTATACAGAAAATATGGAGTGAAAATCAGGGATACCTGACACTCCATATTTTCCAAAAAAAAAAATTCTGTCTTTTATTTCATTTCATCTCACCACCCACTCCATTTCATTCCACTTCATTTCATTTCATTTCATTTCATTTCATTTCATTTCACTTCATTCCACTTCATCTCATCCATTCCATCAATAAAAATCTTTTTATGACCATTTCCACCTGGTCATTTGTCATTTGTTCATTTCTATTTCACCCAAGTAATAGCTGTGTCAGTTTCCGCAGCTGACATCTGTTTCCGCAGCTGACTCCAGTTTCCGCAGCCAGAAGCAGATTCCGCAGCTGCTACTACTCTGTTTTCAAAAAGAATGTACAGCTAGTTGTTGTTTTCATAAAATCATGAAATAAAATGCAGGAGAGGATCAATGGGACATTCAAGACACTAATGAAGATCAATCAGTTGAAGACCAAGGGCAAAAATAAGGATTCCAAAGGTATGAATAAAGTTTATTTCAAATAGTATAAAAAAACACATTTTTATGTAATTTTAAACTATGAGCTCTACCCATAATGCGCAATGATTATATTGACAGTCCGTAACCTTCCACGATCTCTATGTTATCCTCTTGCATTTATTCACAAACGGTTTCATTATTGAAATTCCGACTCTTACTCATGTTCAAATAGCCCACCGTAGATAATGATAAGTATTTGAGTTGACAAAGGACTCTTACAAGCCGCATAACTTCATAATCATTGATTGAAACGTGTTCATATTTATGACACAGCCACCAAAAATTCAAAATGCGGCCGAATGCATTATGCTTTGTTAACCTCTTTGTCGTGTCTCTATCGTGTTTACAAAACCTCACTCTACTCATTCTCATTCCCTGTTTCACTCCATTCCGTTCCTTTTGTTCACTCTCATTCCCGTATATTCACCCACAGTCTTATTCCATTCTGTGTATGGTGCTCATTTCCGTTTTGTGATAACGTCCCCACAGCATTGTGCTCGACTCTGTATATCCCATTGTTTTATTTCCGCTTAAAACCCTCACAGAGGCAAGCCGTGAAGCACAGAGAAGTAAAATGGGAAAATTATTAAGGGCAGAGCCGGAAGGACCGAAGTTCATAGAGGGATTTCCACAAGCAAAAGAGATGTTGAGAAAAGCTAAATGGCTGCGTTTTATTCAGAAATTCCGGGGTTACCACAGAGAAGTTACCAAAGCGTTTGCAAGATCATTTGATGGCTCTGAAGCAGAAGTGGGAGACCTCAAGTTTTTGGTTAATGAAGCATCAATAGCAGCAGCCACAGAGCTTCTTCACGAAGGAGAACGTTGGTTCAAAAACAAAAGTATCAGTGATGAGGCATGGAGAACAATCCTCCGAAATCAAGGTATGGATATCACTGTTTTCAAAAGAGGAATCCCTGTGCATGCAATAAAAGATGAATGGGCCACTTTATTACTCATTGTTCAGAAATTTATCACATGTGAAGGCCGCTTTGGCTCTGTGTACATGTATCATACTAGGATATTGATGAATTTCCTTGAAAACCAAACTCTCAATCTTCCTTATTTCCTATTCAATAGCTTGAAGAAAATGGCTGTGACTGTGCAGAAACACCTAGGAGATGTAGAGCCTCATTTATATCATCATGGGCTTATAAAAATTTTGATTGAAAAGGAGCTAAAAGAAAGAAAAGATACATGGGAACAATTCTTAGTAAGAAACTTCTTTGAAGAACCTCAGGAAATTCCTCAAGGTAATCCAATTAGAAGGAGTAGAAGAAAGAAAATGGATGTTGAAACCCAAGTTGCTCCTACACAGGAAGTTCCCGCAGCTAGCACAGAAAAAAGAAGTAGAAGGAAAAGAACAGTAGATGAAATCCAAGATACTTCTACTATTACTATGAAGAAAAATGATAGAGAAGAGAGATTGGTAAAAAGGAAGAAGAAGGAAATCAAAACTAAGAAGCCAAAAATATCAAAAGGGAAAGAAATTTTTGAGGCTGTCCATAAAACTTCTTCTTCTGAAGAAGAAGATCACCAAATTCTATCTGAGAGATTAATTTTTCTTCAAAAACAGTCATCTCTATCCAAAAAGGCAAAAACAGGAAAACAAGAACAAAAGGGTAGAGTACCACAGCATGTGAGGAGAAGCAGCAGGCTTAAGGGAAAACTGAGAAAAACACAAATTAGAGGTCCTCATTTCATTGATTTGGGTGAAGAGACATCTCAACAGTCTCCAACTGACCATAGTCCATTTCAGTCAGTTAGTGAACCTGACTCCTTTCACTCCCAATCAGACAATGAGCGTACTCCATCTTATTTTCAGCAAAATATTGATGAAAGTTCTCCTCAGCCAAATTTTGAACATAATTCTCCCTTGCAGCATTTTGAGGACAGTCCAATGAAAAAGACACCGGAAGTAGACCCCAAACAGCAGGAGGTCTATGATTATAGAGAATCCTTGGAGAAGGCAGCCACAGGCCCAAGTACCTCTTCTATTCAGCCTCATACATTACAGGATGACTTGGTTCAGTCATTAAAACAGGAGATTTTTGAGCTTGAGCTTTTGAATCGGCATATCAAAAATGAAAATGAAACACTCAAAGAGCAAGGCAAACTGGACAAGATTATCCATGACAATACTATGTTACATTTGGGTATTTGGCAAAAGAAAAATAAGAAGCTAAAAAAGAAATGCCAAAAATTGAGCAGAGCACTTGTGAATATCAAATTCAGGTGCCTCATGAAGAAACCCAGAATGATGGCAGTACCAAAGAAGAAGAGAAGCGGGTTAGATGTGTTGGCTGAAGTATCAAGGCACATGAATTGAACAGAGAGTGTCAAAATTTTGGTTGCATGAGGACATGCAACACCTTCACAGTGGGGGTATGTTGAGTCCCGAATTTGTCTCTTTTCCATACACTTTTCCATATCTCTTTCACTCATCTAAACCTCCAAAATTGTCAATATCATGTGCAAAAGGGTATCTAACATGGTTTTAATTATGTTTGTGTGTTTTCTATTTGATTTAGATTTTGTTCATACAGCTGCGGAAACTTGTCACTTTCCGCAGCCGCTGCAACTTTCCGCAGCTATTTTGTGGAAATCAATGTTACAGGTGTCAACGAAGGAAACGAGCCACATGGGCAGGCTAGGAATGACAAGGACATGGTTCGTGTCCTATTGCTTCAAGTAAATTCGTCAAGGAAAGCCGCGGTCAAAGCCATCCACGTGGAAGTCAACTGTGGAGTTCTATGTCGGCTGGACTCTGTTTCGTGGCATAGAAACATCCATACGGCCGTTTCCAAGCTTACGGAGGTTAATTGACATCTGTGCAAAGTTCTGGAGTTGAATTTAAGCGCCCACCTTCCATATATCCGTTTTCCAACATGGCCATACTCCTAAATCCGTGGCCTTAGTGGTCTACGTGCTGGCTGCTATCATAAACTTCAGGAGACAGTTACATTTTATTGCTTTATAAAGAGCGTTTGCATACGCACGTAGAGTTAGTAAATGTGAGTTGATAGTTGTTAGTTGATATAGCTGTTGAGTTGATGTGCGTACTCTGTTATGTGGTGATTATGCTGCCTTGAGCCGTAATACCACCAGTCTGTAATGACTTGCTTTTTAATGTGAAAAACTCTGTTTTCATAACTTAATTTGTGTTGAGGATCGTTACCAAAGCTGCGTAGAGGGACCCTGCTCAGCCGAGGTTCTGTGTATTAATGTTTATATTTTTCATTTCATTTCTTTAAGCAGTCATTGTATCATAACCCATTACATGTTCATATTTCATAGTTGTTTCATTTCTGTTCATACATTTCTGTAATTTCCATTGCATTCCTGTCTTTTATGTTTTTATGATTGTTAAATCACTGATCAGTTTTCTTGTGCAGGTTTTAGGTAGACAGCCCGGGGCATTATCATAGTATTTTTGCTAATGATATGAAACTGATATTATTCACACAAGCAGCTTTCTTTCCACAAATTTCTTGTTTTTCTAACTTCAAATTTTTGTCTTGTGAATTTCCAGCTTCTTTGCTTATCCGATTCCGCAGTTAAAATTAGACATATTAAGCTACTCATGCTTTCTTCAAATCACTCTCCGAAAGCCACAGCTAGACTGATGGTGAGGGGCTGTATGATGAAATGTGTAGTTTAGTATTAGTTTCCTTTCTGCAAAATTAGATATATTAAGCTACTCATAGTGTCTTCGGTTACCTCCGAAAGCCACAGCTAGACTGATGGTGAGGGGCTGTATGATGAAATGTGTAGTTTAAAGAAGGTTTCTTTTCAGAATACTAACCGCTATTAATAAGTTGTTTATGATTACTTCCGCAAGTCATAGCTGGTCTAATGATGAAGGGTCGGAAAATGAATTGATGTAATCTGGTTTAGATTTCTTTCATTGCAATTTTGAATTTCCATAAGCATAGTTTCTTTTGTGTTCAGTTGGCAGCAAGGATAGTTTAGTTTTCATATTCACTAGTTTCTTGTTTTGATTCATTAGATTAACAACACTTTCCATTTCAGCA